>JZKD02S1571680.1:183862-194381 GCA_000966675.3 Picea glauca | reverse complement strand
ATGAAAATAACAATAAAGAAAAATAGAATAGAATAGATTAGGGAACCAGACAAGTAATCAAGAATTTAATATCTCTCAAAACCCATAGCAGAGACAGAAATCCCCAATAAGATATATTGGAAACTCGAACAACAACAATCACTCATACAAAGCTTTGCAAATGCATATATCTGATCACAGGGAGGTGGGGAGGTGGTGAAGTGGTGATAGTAAAGGGTGGTGGGCATGCAAATGGCCATGATGAGCCATTGACTACAACGATGAGAGCCATCAACTATTGTGACAGTGTAGTGACATGATAGAGGATACTGACAATTATAGGAGGGTAACTGGCTGCAATGACAGGAGAGAGGATACTGAAAATTACAGGAGGTTAATAATTTTGGTTGTGTTTAATTCATCCACATAACGGTACTAATATTGTCTGTATTGAATACTATGACGTTGTTTCCAACAGTTTAACCATCGCTACTAGAATAAGACTTCAAATACAACCACCAATCATAATCCAAAAAAATCATTTATAAATAGTTTGAAATAAAATTTATTTTCTAAACTTTAGTTATAATGTACATATGAGATCAATCCACTACAAACTAATATGCAGTCAACGACCATCTCATTACCATATACCATATCTGTCAGTAGTTATAATAATGTCTCTTAATTGTTTTACATGCCCAAAAGTTTGCAAAAAAAGGTACTCACAACTCTTGTTCCTCCTCTTAAGTCTTTTCTCCAACAAAAATATGCATCCCCTTCCAATCTTGATCTCATCCCTCTACTCCTTTTTTTCTCAACT
The DNA here is from genome assembly GCA_000966675.3 of Picea glauca. NCBI lineage: Eukaryota > Viridiplantae > Streptophyta > Pinopsida > Pinales > Pinaceae > Picea > Picea glauca. The sequence goes on along the minus strand of JZKD02S1571680.1, from coordinate 193,579 downwards.
TATTTATTCCCTTTTTAATTGTGCATTCCATCACATTTACCTTATACTCTTTTGATTAGTTTTGTATCTTTATTATTCCTTCTCAACGAAGGAATTATTGTAATCACCTTGCCATGAATGGTCATTGAATTTGGGTGACGAAGCATGAGCTCGAAAAACAATTTCCATGGTTTTCTAAAGTTTTTATTTTTGTTTTTTTTTACAAATTTGTAAAATTTTAAAACCTTTATCTAAATTATAAAGTTTCTATTTTTTTTATAAATTTTAAAATTTTAAAAACCTTTATCTAAATTATGATTAGAAAATTTCATTCCCGTAACTAAATAAATCCACCCATCTAAGGGGTTTAGGAATTAAAAGAAAATAAATAATAAATAATAAAAATGGATGGTGTGACCTTTTGTGATAAGAAAGGAGGGTTTAATGTCTCATTAGTTGAGGGTCCATTAAATGTAATGTTTACTGAACCAACCCTCTTTTTTATTCATTTGGTATCTTTTTGTTGGGAGGAGGATTTGTTACCTTGTATCTTTGGCCCGTGACGAAGTTGAACATCATTGCTTCTTTAGTGCAATACTATCTTTGCAGCTCAGTATTGATGCACGTGGTGGTTATAGTTATGTTTGTCTCTTTATGGGCTCCGTGTTTTGAGTTGCCAATGTGTGTTTTAAACTTGTTATGTAATTCATGGTTTGTAATTCTTAATGGTGCAAGTTGTGATTTTAAGTGTTGTAATTATGGGTTCATCAGTCCTTTATGGTTGCTCATGTGGATTTGGTTATTTCGTCATTTGCAGGGAACATGTATGAGCTAGGGTGGTAGTAGAGACGAGTGACACAATGTATCTTCTTTATTTGTTTTCTAGCTTGTTGTTGGCAAAAGGATACATTATAGCTTTGTTTCTTTATCATTGACATAGAAGTATCTTTGGCTCCCATGTTGATTGCAAGTGTGTTTGGCTCCATATTGGTTCCTTACTTTGTGGTTTCAATGTCCATTTTACACTAGTTGTGTGGTTCATATTTTGGAATTATTGGCTTTGGATGTTGTGGTTCTAAGTTCATTGGTCCTATGTGGTCTCTCATGTTGGTTTAGTCCTTTCATCCTCCACGGGTTTTTTTGTAAGGAACATATACGAGCTTGGGTGGCAATGGGGGTTTAATGGCCTAGTTGACTAGGGAGGCTCAATTAAATGAAATATTTACTCTTTTACATGTTTTTCAATCCTTTATTCATATCATGGCTATGCCATTACTTTACTAGTTACATAGAGGTTTCTTGTATCAACACCTATAATTGATGTAGGTATGTTTGGTGATGGGTCGATTCCTTAGTATGTAGTTGTAGTATGTATTTAACAATGGTTGTGTGGTTCATGGCTTGGAATTATTGGAAATGTTGCATATTTTGATTCTTGATGTTGTACTTCTAAGTTAATTGGTCCTTTATGCTTTCTCATGTTGGTTTGGTACCTCTGTCTTCTAGGTATCCATTTTATAGTGACGATGTGGTTCATTGTTTCAAATTCTTGTTGTTGCATGTTGGGATTCTTGGTGTTGTAATTTTTTATTAGTATGTCCTTTGTGGTTGTTCATTCTGGATGTATGGTTGTGTGGCCTTGTATGGGTTCCTTAGTTGATGGTTGTGGCATGTGTTTCAAACTGGTTATGTGATTCATGGTTTGGAATTCATTGTGGTGTAATGTTGTGATCTTGGGTGTTATAACTTTGAGCGGTTATTTATGGTTTCTCATGTTAGTTTGGTTATTTTTTCATTCATAGGAGTTGTTGTGGGGCATATATATGAGATAGGGTAGAGATCGGGGTTTGAATTTCACCTACATACCTCCATAGGGATTTTTGTAGGGAACATGTATGAGGTCTTTTGGTGTTACATGTTGCATTTCTAGGTGTTCTTATTTTGGGTTCATTAATTGTTTGTGGTTGGTGATCTTGGTTTTCTCCTTCCTTCTTCCATAGAGTATTTCTAGGACACACTTTCTTGCATAGCGTGCCTCTTACCCTTGTTGTGTTGTCTGATGCATTGTGTTGTCATGATTTCCATTTGGTTGTTGTTTTATGATGGCGAAGTGGCTAGGGTCAAGACTCAATGGGTGTAGGGTTCATGACATACAAGGGGTTGTAGTGTCTCATTCATGGGTACCTTTGTAGAGGGTGTGTGGTACCTTCGTTTGCAATGCTTTTTTTCCAAGCCCATTATTTTTCCATTCTTTCTTTATTTTATAATTTAAGGACAAGTTGAAGGCCATTGCCCTAGCATGGTGTCCAAATAATGGTAGTGTCACCCACAGATACCTAGTGGAAATGAGAAGGATAGCTCATGATGAGACCCCCTTTCTCTCAGCCATGCAACTGAGAGCCATTACCCTAGCTTGGTGACCAAATGATGGTAATGTCATACCACTAGATATCCATGGAAATGATAGGTCGACTCGTAATGAGACCTCTTATCCTCCAACTAACCTTTTAAACATTCTTAATCATATTTCTTGTGGGTCCCCCTTTTCTCAAAGATACGTGTTTCATTGATTTCTTGGGTGATCCTTGGGCAAAGCATATAAAAGGTTCATACATAGGATTTTATATTTTACCCAACATGAATCCCTCTGGGCCTTCAACCCCTTCTTCCCATAGAATGACGCAAAACCCCTTCTTGGGTCAATACACCCTAAAATCCCAAGAGATAAGGAAATGGGGTGAAATAGTGATGGAAAGTTGTAAGTATGGTCGAGAACAATATGATGTCTCTTCAAGGGAGTTCCTAGTAGCAAACCCATACCAAAGGAAGACCACTTACTAGGGAACAATGTCAGCCACCAAGGTGAAGTAGGGAAAAAGGCATAATGTCCAAGCATATATGATGAAATCTAAAGCAGTGTAAGATACAACATACTTAAATTCCTCAAATATTGAAATGATGCTCACCATAATACTGACTTGTACCTCATGGAGCAAGGCCCACTGCCTTCCGGAAGCCATCTAGTGTGGTGGATGCCATATGACAATATGCAACCTCTATGGTGGTGGTGAGAAGGGCCTCCATCTGTGCAAAAGGATATTGTTGGTCATGTAGTCTCTTGGCACTCCATATCTGCAACCTGAGGGCCTCGAGACATAATCTCCTTAGTTATCCACAAAATGGAGATAATAGATGTCCTACATTGAAATGAAAATAACAATGAAGAAAAATAGAATAGAATAGATTAGGGAACTAGAAAAGTAATCAATAATTTAATATCAATCAAAACCCGTAGCAAAGACGGAAAACCCCAATAAGATATATTGGAAACTCGACCAACATCAATTACTCATACAAAGCTCTGCAAATGTGTATATCTTATCACAGGGTGGTGGGGAGGTGGTGAAGTGGTGACAGTAAAGGGTGGTGGGCATGAAAATGGCCATGATGAGCCATCGACTACAATGATGAGAGCCATCAACTATTGTGACAGTGTAGTGACAGGAGAGAGGATACTGACAATTATAGGAGGGTAATTGGTTGCAGTGACAGGAGAGAGGATACTGACAATTACATGAGATTAATCATTTCAGTCGTGTTCAATTTGTCCACATAATGGTACTAAATTTGTATGTATTGAATAATATGACGTTGTTTCCAACAGTTTAACTATCGCTGCTAGAATAAGATTTTAAATACAGCCACCGATCATAATCCAAAAAAATTACATTTTTAAATAATTTGAAATAAAATTTATTTTCTAAACTTTAATTATAATGTGCATATGAGATCAATCCACTGCAAACTAATATGCAGTCAACGACCATCTCATTGCCATATATCTGTCATATGCAGTCAACGACCATCTCATTGCCATATACCATATATGTGGTAGTTATAATAATATCTCTTAATTCTTTTACATGGCCAAAAGTTTACAAAAAAGGTACTCCCAACTCCCGTTCCTCCTCCTAAGTCTTTTCTCCAACAAAAATATGCATCCCCTTCCAATATTGATCTCATCCCTCTACTCCCCTTTTTCTCACCTTATTTATTCCCTTTCTGATTGTGCATTCCATCACATTTACCTTGTACTCTTTTGATTAGTTGTGTATCTTTATTAGTCCTTCTCAACGAAGGAATTATTGTAATCTCCTTGCCGTGAATGGTCATTGAATTTGGGTGACGAAGCATGGGCTCCAATAACAATTTCCATGGTTTTCTAAAGTTTTTATTTTTGTCTTCTTTTATAAATTTGTAAAATTTTAAAACCTTTATCTAAATTTTAAAGTTTCTATTTTTTTTATAAATTTAAAAATAAATTTTAAAAATTTTAAAACCTTTATCTAAATTATGATTAGCAAATTTTATTCATGTGACTAAATAAATCCACCCAGGGGTTTAGAAATTAAATTAAAATAAATAATAAATGATAAAAATGGATGGTGTGACCTTTGGTTATAGGAAAGGAGGGTTTAATGTCTCGTTAGTTGAGGGTCCATTAAATGCAATGTTTACTACATCGACCTTCTTTTCTATTCATTTGGTAGCTTTTTGTTGGGAGGAGGATTTGTTACCTTGTAGCTTTGGCCCATGATGAAGTTGAACATCATTGCTTCTTTAGTGCAATAGTGTCTTTGCAGCTCTGTATTGATGCATGTGGTGGTTATAGTTATGTTTGGTTCTTTATGGACTTGTTGTTTTGAGTTGCCAATGTGTGTTTTAGACTTCTTGTGTAATTTATGGTTTGGAATACTTCATGGTGCAAGTTGTGATTTTAGGTGTTGTAATTATGGGTTCATCAATCCTTTATGGTTTCTCATGTAGATTTGGTTATTTCGTCATTTGTAGGGGTTGTTGCAGGGAACATGTATGAGCTAGGGTGGTAGTAGAGAAGGGCGACACAATGTATCTTGTTTATTTGTTTTCTAGCTTGTTGTTGGCAAGAGGATACAACATAGGTTTGTTGCTTGACCATTGACATAGAGGTATTTTTGGCTCCCATGTTCATTGCAAGTGTGTTTAGCTCCATATAGGTTCCTTACTTTGTGGTTTCAATGTCCATTTTACACTAGTTGTGTGGTTCATATTTTGGAATTATTGGCTTTGGATGTTGTGGTTCTAAGTTCATTGGTCCTATGTGGTCTCTCATGTTGGTTTAGTCCTTTCATCCTCCACGGGTTTTTTTGTAAGGAACATATACGAGCTTGGGTGGCAGTGGGGGTTTAATGGCCTGGTTGACTAGGGAGGCTCAATTAAACAAACTATTTACTCTTTTAGATGTTTTTCAATGCCTTATTCATATCATGACTATGCCATTACTTTACTAGTTACATAGAGGTTTCTTGTATCAACACCTATAGTCGATGTAGGTATGTTTGGTGATGGGTCGATTCCTTAGTATGTGGTTGTAGTATGTATTTAAAAATGGTTGTGTGGTTCATGGCTTGGAATTATCGGAAATGTTGCATATTTTGATTCTTGATGTTGTGATTCTAAGTTAATTGAACCTTTATAGTGACTGTGCGGTTCATGGTTTCAAATTCTTCTTGTTTCATGTTGGGATTCTTGGTGTTGTAATTTTTTATTAGTATATCCTTTGTGGTTGTTCATGCTGGATGTATGGTTGTGTAGCCTTGTATAGGTTCCTTAGTTGATGTCTGTGGCATGTGTTTCAAATTGGTTATGTGCTTCATGGTTTGGAATTCTTTGTGGTGTAATGTTGTGATCTTGGGTGTTATAATTTTGGGTGGTTCTTTATGGTTTCTCATGTTAGTTTGGTTCTTTTGTCATTCATAGGAGTTGTTGTGGGGCATATATATGAGATAGGGTAGAGATCGGGGTTTGAATTTCACCTACATACCTCCATAGGGATTTTTGTAGGGAACATGTATGATGTCTTTTGGTGTTACATGTTGCATTTCTAGGTGTTCTTATTTTGGGTTCATTAATTTTTTGTGGTTGGTGATCTTGGTTTGCTCCTTCCTTCCTTTCATGTTGCATTTCTAGGTCTTGTAATTTTGGGTTCATTAATTGTTTGTGGTTGGTGATCTTGGTTTGCTCCTTCCTTCCTCCATAGAGTAGTTCTAGGACACACTTTCTTGCATAGTGTGCCTCTTAGCCTTGTTGTGTTGTCTGATGCATTGTGTTGTCATGGTTTCCATTTGGTCGTTGTTTTATGATGGTGAGCTTTCATGTGTCTAATTGGGTTATGGGATTATCATTGTTGATGGTATTGTGGGTATTAATTTGGAGGTATGATTTTTTTTTTAGTGTGGATTGTTGAGTCATAGATTACGTTTGTAGGTTGGTTAGTTGGTTTAGCTAGTCAACAATGCTTTCACTGTTTTCTAAATAAAAATTGGAAGTTGTTGAGCCAAATTATTGCTTTTCTTTTCTTGGTTGAGATTCAATGTGTTGTGGTGTGGTTGTTTAGAATAGTTGTTTGAAGTGATCGTAGCCTAACTATTATTTTGCACGTATGGCCTTATAGAGATGAGGTGATGAATTTTTTGATTTATTTCTACTAGGTTGAGTCTCTGAATAGGTCCATTGGTAACCATTAAGAGTTTTGTTATTTTTTCTTATGTTGATTTGCCACTAAACATGCTTGACAGTTCAAGTTGTTGTTATTTTTTTAAAGGATACTTTGTTTAATATGATGCTCTTGCATGGATGTATATTGTTCTCATGTTTGTGGTTGTGCTTGTGACCATTGCTAAACTTTTGATAAAGGATTCTTCCTTCAATATGGTGCTCTTGCATAAATGTATATTGTTCTCATCTTTGTAGTTGTGTTTGTGGCCATTGTTAAACTTGTAACAAAGGTTTTTGGTGTAGACAATTCTCTCTATGTTTGATTTTTGGTCAAGACAATCGTAATTTCATTCTACTATTTTGAAAGCACATGGCCATCGAACTTATATTCTAATGTCTTCTAGATTTGAAACAAGGTTTTATAGGGTTACGATGCTTGCTAATGTACCATGCCTTGCATGTTTATCTGTAGTTTCCATCCCTACACTCAAAGAGATAGTTGGCTTCTATAGAAGCAAAGATACTCACGAGAGTGCTTGAATTGCATGTTAGTAGGCTTATTTTATTGATATAAGTATTCTCAATACATTATAATATTGAATCCTTGAAGTTTTTTTAATAGATTAATATACATTTGGATTCCTTGAATGTTGAAACCAAAGATTTTTTCAAAATGCAACATATTAGACATGGGTGTGTCGGGTGTTTATGGCATTTTAAATTTGAGGAAAGGGAAGATAGTTGTCTTTTCCTAATGATTGCAATGTGACATACAATAGAGAATATATTTGTATGTTTAGATATCTATATATTGTTCAGTTTGGACAATAACAATCGTTCTTAAATTTTGGAAAGTCGGGGGAGAAATATGGTTGCAAGAAGCACATAGTTTATCACAAGAATTAGTGTATTTTTCTCATAGTTAAGAATATGTGTTTCCTCTTAAGAGGTCACAGGTTCAAATCCAGAGGGGGGTAGGGTATGTATACCTTTGTAGACAACCTGAGTGGGCCTAATGGTTAAGAACATGTGTTTCCTCTTAAGAGGTCACAGGTTCAAATCCAAAGGGGGGTAGGGTATGTATACCTTCGTAGACTTTACCAGTCAAATCGCTGGGCGGAGGGGGGTCCCTTGTCCCACAAACAAGGGGGTCTCATACACCAATTTGGTGTGCTGGCTTGGCTGTGACCTTAAAAATAGATTATTGATACAACCCGAGTGGGCCTAATGGTTAAGAACATGTGATTCCTCTTAAGAGGTCACAAGTTCAAATCCAGAGGGGGGTAGGGTATGTATACCTCCGTAGACTTTACCAGTCAAATCACTGAGTGGAGGGGGGTCCCTTGTCCCACAAACAAGGGAGTCTCATACACCAATTTGGTGTGGCTTGGTCGTGACCTAAAAAATAGATTATTATTATTATTATTAGATGTTTCGAATTTATATATACTTTTATTAAATTCCATTATACTTGGAACTTATAAACTACACTTTTATCTACTAATGATCTTCGAATGTCATGATATCCGTGGAAAAAATCTCATAGGTTGAATTTTGATGTAGTGGGAATAAATGGAATTTGTAGCACAATTTATGTTATTGTAACGAAGTAAGTGAATTGTTTGGTGAGAATCAGTGAGCCAATCATTGACTTTGATTATGTTTTTATGCTTTAATGGTCTTCATTGTCTATGCTTTCGTTTTCGTTTCTTTGCATATTTGACTAGTAAACTTGAGATTTTTTTTCAGATGGATGTATCGATAGGGCATTGGATCTCTTCCCTTTTCCTTCTCTTTAGGAAACAATTCTCTTATTTGGATTAATTTTTTGTCAACCAAATCTACAAGGTAAGAGTCTCTCCTCCTCTAACAGAAAGTTACCAAATGAATTGAGAAGATAGTAGGTATAGTAAACATTATTGTAGATAAGACATGTAGTTTTGCAAACTACAAACTACCTATTAATTCTCTTAACATTCTTTGAAAAATTAGACAAAATTGATCTTTTTTTTTGGTAATGAGTTGTTTTAAAACATTTTTTTTTTCAAATAGATCATTTTGTATATTTTGTTGTTATCAATCTTTTATTAATTGTCTTATTGGTGATTGCACATTAAAATGATAATTTTCCAAATCTATGAATGTTTATAAAAAAAAGTCAATCTTTTTATAAACTTGATTTTATTGCATTTTATATACATTGGATTTTTTTGTATTTTTCAAAAAGTAAAATGTAAAAAATCACTTAGATTTTAAAATATGAAAATATATGAATTTTTTTATTAGTGGTATTTGACTATATTTTACATACTTTAATGTTTTTGTGTATCTTTCTATAGATAAACATGAGAACAATCATAAATATTTTAAAATAAAATGGAACTAAGTGAATGTTGATATAACAACTTTAAATAATGAAGTTTTTAGACATTGTGAAAATAATAAATGCAAAAAAAAAATCATTTCAAATAAAACACATTTATTTGCATCAATTTTTCTATACATTTGTTGAAATAATAAATGTAAATGAATTTTTCATCGAATCAATTTTTTGTAAATGTGTGGAACCTGCATAGAATAGATCTAGCTAGAAAATACCACACATCTGCAAAGAGAAATTGAGAAACAAGAAGCAAGAGAAAATGAATGAAATAATTCTCATTAACCGTTAAGAATAATGAATAATTAACACATGATATACTCTGTATAACTCAACCAATGCACATTGGAGGTGAAGCCAATGCGCCATAGTGGTGGTCTAGAGTGATATGGACACACACCAGCAGTTGCGAGAGTGAACTTCCACCTAGTCTAGTCTCTTGGGCAGTTACGGGAGTGAACTGCCACCTAGTTGAGTTAACTAGTCTACCAGTCTACAGTTAACTGACTGAAACAGAGTGAAGTGAGGAGGAGATCAGGGAATCATGGGTAATGCACTAGTCTGGTGATGATACCAAGGCTAATGCACATTAGTTGGTGATTATCCCAATGTTCCATGGTGAAAAAACCAATGCAACATCTAGACTCCACTCAACTAGTCAAATTGAAGTGAAAATTGAAGAGAATATTCTCCCTAAACTTTAGGAGACTAGATAAAGACTAATAAACATAGGAAGAACATTAGGAAAAAGAAATCCTAGGTCTGCGTGAAGTAACTGCAACACCCCCCCTGAACATCACTATGGTGAAAATAAAGAATGG
>JZKD02S1571680.1:166990-183750 GCA_000966675.3 Picea glauca | reverse complement strand
GGTACAATGTATGTAAAAAAAGAAGAAATGATAGTTGCTAGGAAGTTGTGTCTTTCACTCCAAGACGACTTCGCAAAGAATGGAACTTCTGCTCAGTGAAGGTCTTGGTGAAGATGTCTGTCATATGTTCTATTGAAGGAAAAAACTATAGGTCGATGATCCCCTCGTGTACTAAGTGACATATGTAGAGCATGTGGATCTCGATGTGATTAGTTCGTTGTCTCTGAACTAGATCTCTACAGAACTTCGGAGTGCTCTGGTTGTCACACCATATGACGATCGACCAATGAAACTGAATGCCCAACTCAGTGAGAAAATGTTGTAGCCACATAGCCTGAATGGTTATGTTAACTACCCCTATGTACTCTGCCTCGGCTAAAGAAAGAGCAATATCAACCTGCTTCTTACTCGACCAACAGATAGGCTCGGAACCAAGACTGAGTGAGTAACCAGATGTGGACTTGTCATCAGTGCTATCGCCAGCCCAGTCAGAATCAGTGAACCCGATGAGATCTAATGTAGAGTCTGCTTCATAATGAATCCCAAAGGTTATGGTGCCTTTTACACATCGAAGGATATGCTTTGCATCTTTCTAATGTAGCTCATGTGGCTCCTGCATGCACCTAGAAACTGCGCCAACTTCACAGGAGAGGTCTTGTCTAGAGTGTGTGAGATATAACAAGCTCCCCACTAGTTGTATGTATAGTGTGTTGTCAACTAGTGGAGTGTCCTTGCCCTCCTCAAGTTTGACTCCTGATAGAAAAGGATTCAGATCAGACTTGTAGTTTGTCATGTGAAATCTCTCAAGGATATCTTGAGCATACTTGGCCTGAGACAGTTTGATGCTTGATGCTTGATGCATCCTGACTAATTTCTAGCAGCCTCACCATAAGACTGTGGCTCTGAAGACTGAACCAAGAAAATATGTCTGGAGGGAAATGGTTCAGTGGCAGTGAGTACAATAGGAGGCTCCTCGAAATCAGATTGAGTCCTCCTAGTATTGGCTGGATCACCAACAAGATCCCCTGCATCCTGAAGACTAGTCTGGGCCCACTTAGGCCTATTCTCTGGCTCTGCATCTGCATCTGGATGCACTAACTATGCATCTGACTATACTGACTTTGTATAGGAATCCTCAGAATCAGAACTCTCGTCTGAACAAGAGTCGACACATGCATGCACATCATCTCGGACGGGTGGAAGAATGAAGGTGTGTGCATGCAGATGCTGAGGTACATGCGAGACACTTTCCTGGAATTGGACATTTCTCTCAATGATGAGTCGGTCTGAGGAAAGATCAATAAGTATGTATCCCTTCACACCTTTGGGGTATCCAACAAATATACACTATGTTCTCTATGGATCAAGTGACTTCCTCTTTTCAGAGGGAATCCGGGCCCATGCACGTGAACCAAAACTACGAAAGTGGGTCACTTCCAATTTGAGGTCGCTCCAAGCCTCTTAGGGGATATTATCCTTGACAGATCTATGGGGAGATCTATTTTCGATGTAGGTTGCAAAATTAAGTGCTTCAGCCCATAATCTATGTGGAAGTGACTTTGCATGTAGCATTCAAGATGCCATCTCTTTTAGAGATCTGTTTTTCCGCTCAGCGACTCTGTTTTGCTGCAGAGTATAGGGAACTGTGTGTTGCAATTGAATCCTTGCCTCATGAAAAAGATTCTGGATTTCATGAATGACATTCTCTCCCCCATTATCAGTTCAGAGGACTTTGATTTTATTTCCTGACTATTTCTCAACCAAGGATTTGAAATATTTGAGGTGTTGAAAGACCTCTGATTTTTTCCTGAGAAAGTAAATCCATGTGAAACTTGAGAAATCATAAAAAAAATAAGAAAATGCCTCTCTTTTCTGATTGATGGATGCGAAAAAGGTCCTATGAGGTCACTATGGATCAGATCTACAGGAGAGGAATCTTTCTGAGTCTTTCCTTTTTGAATTTCTCTTGAGAGTGTTTTCCAAGAACACATCCTTCACAGATTCCTTGCTAAGAACACATCTCTGAGATTTCTTGCTAATTTGTTTCATATATATGAAATTCAAATGCCCGAACCTTTCATGCCATATCCTATTGCTTTCATCATCATGAGTAAGTATTAAAGCAGAACTTGGTTCAATAAATTCAAAAAATGTATACAATCTAGATTGATGATTTACCTCACCGATAACAACCCTGATATTGGTCTGCATGTCATAGATGTCCACTGCATTAGGTGTGAATATGAATTTATTTTCGGTGTCGGAATTTTTCATTTGATACACAGAGAGAAGATTGACAGAAAGTTTGGGAACATGCAACACATTCTCGAACCTTCCGTTGGTGAGTTCAATCCTTCCTTTGCCAGTGACCTCGACTGGAGAGTTGTCTCCCATTAGAATAGGAGGACCTTAGCATGCATCCAATGAAGAATAGACTGATTTTGTGGCATCCATGTGATGTGATTCTCCTGAATCTATGATCCAAGCATCGAGAGTGGTGTTACACATTATTTTGGTCACCTCAATGATCAACTTACAACATGTGCTCATGTTCCCTGAAAATATTAAAAGAGACTTTCTCCATGAGAAAAGTGGTTTTCTTTTCCTCTTTCAAAAACTATAACAAGGAAGGTCGTCGCACCCTGTTGTATGCATGGGGTGCGAAGATTTATGATCGTCGCACTCTGCACTAAAAATGGATTTTGACATCGTCGCATGCTACCTGTGCATAGGGTGCAATGATGCTTAAGCAAAGGAAAATTCAAAATTCATGAATGTTATAGAAGGGGATCTTCTAGAAGATGAGGTGGCCTCCGATCGGTTTGGATCTTACTCGCTTATATGATTTAGTGGGATCACCCTAATCCCCTCATCCATCTCTCTTTCACCCTATATAAAGTGGGATCTCTTATGGAAAAGCCTAAGGTTTCCAAGGGCTTGCATATGCATGAAGAGTTCTACTACAGATTATGCTTGAGAGATTTTCTTTAGTTCTCTAAGTCAGATTGTGGATCTTCTTCATCAAAGGCATTGGAGCAAAAGTGTGTGTGTTGGAGAAAAGAGCTATTGAAAGGGGACCTTGCAACATCAAGGCATGGGTTGTATTCTCCACTTTCCATTTAATATAATGCAGAAATACATTTCTTCCCTATAAAGGTGTCTTAACTTTTATTGTATAACTCCTTGATCTTATACATATAATTCATTGGAATATATATATCTTTGTTTTCCCTCTTTTTTGGTTTGTACTTCTTAAATAAGTTCATTATCCCAAAAAATCAAAGAAGGAGCTACAAGGAAGACACTAGTGAGGATCAAGTGTCGTTTAAAAGGTATGTCACTTGTACCTCTCTAAACTAGTTTATATGACAATGAAGTCTAAGGTGAAGTGAGTATTATGTTTTATTTTGTTCTAGCTTCATGTGGAAGTTAGGGAGATTTGTTTTTGTCTACACTTACCAATTAGTCTGATAAAAAAATTGGCGACCATACTGGGGATACAACCTTTTTTGGTTTTTCGCTTCTTACTTGCTTTCAGTCTGCCTTCTTTTGGTTAATTTCATTCTCTAAGTCTGTGGGTGATCCATCTTGACTCCCTGGATCTGAAGGGTCAGTGAGAAATTTTGTCTTGCTTCCAATTTTTCTTTATTTTCATAGATCGTCGCACTATATCCTATTGACATCCTTCGATGATCCTCTGACATTGCACTCTACTGGTGCATATCAGTGCGACAACGTCACATTGTACCTTATTGACATCCTGCGACGATCCTAGATCGTCGCACTGTCTTCTTCTGCAACCTGCGACGATTCCTATAGGAATTGTTGGGTGATATCCATTTTTCTTTTCTCTACCTAGTTTTTCCTCTACTACCTGGGATGAACTTTTGACACTAGTGAACGATTGATCTATAACTTTGAAGCATGCATTTGATAGATTTTCGGAAATTGAAAGTTTTCTTTGTAAAATTTGCAAGTTTTGTTTTTGGTTTCTTGTCACAAGGGTATAATCTCGAGATCTTGGTCTTGAGTGCTTGTTTGACAAGGAGTCCTTGTTTTATTTGGAGTTTTGGATTTTTTTTACTTTTTGGATTGTTAATTAATTAAGAGACAATTTTTGTTTGTATTTGACAAAAGGTTTTCTTATCATTTCATTTTTTGTCTACATTGTGAGTTTGATTTGGGAATAGTGTTGAGAATGTGCTAGTTTTCTTGGACTATGCTTTATTTTCTTCATTACATCTTTGATATGATTTGAGAAAGAAAGAACTGAAGTCATTCTTCTTTTTAGTAGTCTTTACAAGAAAATTGTTCCATTCCAATATTTGTAAAAAGAGGTAAATTGGAAAATTTATTAGCTTTTGATTATTTGGAATTTCTTTCATTCGAAAACTGAGAAATTGTGTTTCGTAGCTTTTGTATTCCAAAAAGAGATACCTTCCCCCTACTATAATTAGAGTTCATAGAATTAAACGATTGCATATCATCTCTTCTTGCATTTTATTGGGTCAAGGTCAAATACATCACTAGTTTCATTTATGTTTCCCTTTTGAGTAAGAAACAACCTTTAAAATACAACACAATTTTAAAATCTATTAGCAACTTTTATTTTCTAGAACTTTTCTACACCAACATTGGCTAGGATATCCCTTTGGAATAGGTTGTAAGGCACACTCTCCAAAGCATCAAAACACACAATAGTATCTTGTGACAGGGAGAATTCAAATCCACTTGCTACATTTTGTCCTAGGAATCCCATCTAACAGAAGGGTCAATCATGATGTCGCATTAGGGCCAGCAGAGTTACTCGCCGTGCTTTGTTGGTGTTAGTGTAGAGATTGCACATATTATTGGGGGTCACTTGAGAAGAAAATCATGTGGGGACCTTCTCGAGTTGATTTCGGGCTTAGATACCCTGTTTTTGCGCGTGGATCAGACTGTGGACTGTTTCCCCAGACATCATTGTCGTAATTGGTAACCTTAGTGGCCTATCTCTTTAGAGTATTTACATGAGGTGACTGTGGAGGGGAAATTCTTCACGGCACCTAGAATCGACATTGGCCAAACTCACTCGGGCTCCTTAGAGGGTATATCCACGATTATGTGTGGGAGCTTGCACCAGGGTGTAAGTCCGTTAAGCAGGTCGTCAACGTAAATTTTCCACCTGCTTTATCCTAGCCCATTCTTGTCTTGATTTCACGATGTTGGATTTCATCACCAACTAGTGACTTCGAAATAAGAAGGTTTGTTTGCATGTTTGATATCTAGATTTTATTAGTGGTTGTTGTTTGTTTCTCTAGGTTTCCATAGATTTATTTCATTCTTTATTTGGTGCGGCCAACATCGGCCCTCACCGCTCACGTAGGATGCAACGATTACCTCCTGAAGATTCAGAAGAATACACTCATTTTCTTCCTAACTCACCAGAGGGTTCTCCTGAAGGAGAAATCAATAACGATGTAACCTCTGAGATTGGAAATTCTACTCCATTGGAGGAATCAATACTTCCCATAAATCCTTTATTGAGTGTTGTACAAGATCCACATTTGCTCTGGATAAATTCATCAGGAGACGTCGTTGTTGAAGATTATACTGGAATACCTACTGGACCTCAGGCATAGTCTGGTGTAGACGATCTTCTTTTTCAGAGTGAGTCATTTAAAACTCTAGTTTATACTGCTGGAATTTTTAATCCTAGCTCTGTCTGTGTCCATTCTTTTTGAAGGACCTCTTCGGGACACGATATTTTTGATAAACTAGGAATAAGTCATCTACGTCGGAGGAATTCTACTCAACCTATGGCATCACATACACTTGTGATGTCCACTACTTATACAGTACCTTTAGAACATTTTACCGGCACAACCAGTAATGTTGTCACAGTTTCAGACCAATTGTTAGTTATTTCTCACAGGATTCTTCCACTCCAGCTCACTAACTCTTCAATGGTCCCACAAGCTATGTCTATTTCTTTCAAAAATGTGGTAATCACTCAACCTCCTATTGGAACACCATTTCCTCTTAGATCAAATCCGTCACTGCCAGCTGGGTATATTGCTTTGAATACTTCCATTGCTAATCTTGCCCAGAATCCCTCCGGAGGGTCTAATCTTTTTGTTGCTCCTGGGCACAATGTTGCTACTAGTTTTGTTCCTACACCTACCCAGGTTCTCTCAGGGGGGGTAACATTCCTCCTCCACCTTCAGCTGGAGGATCTAATTTTCCTGGCCCTAGTAGCTCCAATCAAGTTGGAGGCACAAGTCATTTTGTCGCTTCTAGTTTTCAAATTCCTGTTGGGGGGCAACCTCAAGTTGGGGGGAAACCTCAAGTTGGAGGCCATAACCCAGTGTATGGCCAAAATATCCCTAGATTACAATATCAACCTTGGAATTTTCCTTTCCAAGGAAATCAACAACCGCTTGGGGGGAAACCTCCTCAATTTAATTCGTTTATACCCCCTAATCTCGGGAAACCATATCCAGGTTCTATGAATCCTACTTGGGGTCAAAAATTTCAGTCTAGTACTCCTTTCTAAGGAAGCTTACCTAATAAACCAAATCATGTTGGCTATTCGACTAAAAATCCTCCACCACCGAATTTGTCAGGAATTTCTAACTATCTACATAGTGCTTATGGTCCTATTGGTATACCTACAGGACCACCTCCTCAAAACTACCAGTTTCCTCAAGTGAACAGACAGTTGTCATTTCTTGCTACTTTGGATTTACCAGATTTATCTAGGATTTTGAATTATCCTATTTTGCATTCTCCTTATTGGCCCGTCATACCTGCTAAATTGCCATCAAACATTCCTAAGTTTGATGAACGATCGGGAGAGGACCCAAATAATCACGTCATGACATTCCATCTTTGGTTTTCATCCAATTCCTTGATGGATGACTCTATAAGATTACGTCTTTTCCAGCGAACTCTTATGGGTTCGGCAGCCAAATGGTATATTGAATTACCACGAGGATTATTCAATGACTTCAATAACTTAGCTATGGATTTCTTAATGCATTACCAATTTCCAATACTATATGAGACTAGAACTAAAATTTTGAGTTCATTTAAACAATCCTCTTCTACTCACATTTTATATCATATTCATGAGTGGAGGAGGAGAAGATGCTTAATCAAAGTTCCCCTTCCTGATCAACTATTGGTCGATTGGTTTACTAAGTCACTCATTGGTCCTATAGCCCGTGATGTTTCCATGGGTGTTGTCGTCACTTAAGAACATGCGATTAGTCGTGCTCAATATTTGGATCTCGTTTATTCACAAACGATCACACTCTATGACTTGATCCCTGATGCTCCTTGTCCATCTACGAATCCAACCCCAACACCTCCAGTAGCTTCTCATGTTGTTGATGACGTGATTGGTAATTTTCATGCTAAGACTCAGTCTAAACAAGCTAGCCATTCTAATCCCAAGTCTACTACTCGTGATGTACAAAATACTTCTCCTTCGACTCCTTCTCCCAGTAAAACCTCTGAAGTTAATTCGGTTCAATCTACACCTATCGGTAAAAATCAAAATAAAAAGAAAGGGAAGGGAAATAATAAGGAGGAAAAAAATAATAATCAACAATTTGAGAAACCCAAAAACCCAACCTGTTGATGATAAAGACAACTGTAAGCCTCGTTATCCTTGTCTTATCTGTGGTGAGGATCATTATACGAAAGATTGTCCACGACATTCTGAGGTTACTAAGTTCCTGCAAGGGACTGGGACACCTCCTACAACCACTATTTTGTCACAACCGTTTCCTTCTCAGCAGCAGGACCAATTGGTCATTCATTACCAACCTTCTCCCTCTACCACGTCGTATGTACTTATGTGTACCGGTGACTCCAAGAAGAACAAAGTTGTAGTCGCGACTCGAGCCAAAGATTATCCTCCTTCTAGAGAGAAAGTTGATGATTCACCACCTCTGTTGGTTCAACCTCCTCCACCAACTTCACCTCCTAACGGTCCTCTTCTTCTCGAACGACCAGTCCTAGATACAGTTCTTCATCCTCCCCCCAAGGGCATTGTTCAAAAGTCATCGTTTAATCCTCATGCATGTGTTGCCCAAAACAACAGTATTGTAGAAGACCTTGCGCAACCATCCTCTGCGATGTCGGCTCTCGAAGTCCTTCAAATTTTTCCTACTCAATGGAAGGCATTGTTAAAGACTATTGGTGGAATTGATCCTACCGATACCAATTTGATAATATTTGACTTGGAAGATCATATTCCAAGGCTTCCTCCTCAATTAGTGTTTCAGATACAAGTTGTTGTGAAAAATAAGAATATTTTTCGAACCGTTATTGACGAAGGAGCCTCGACTTGTGTCATGTCCGTCACTTGTTGGAAAGCCATTGGCTCTCCTACCCTTACCGAGTCACACAATACTCTCAAGGCTTTTATTGGTACAGGTTTTAAACCTTATGGTGTTCTTCCTTCATTGTATATTATATTAGAAGGCAAGGCAGTTAGTGTTGATGTTGAGGTCCTTGATGCACCTCTTGATTACAACCTTCTATTTGGTCGTAGTTGGATTAATTCCATGCGTGTAGTTATTTCTACTCTTTTTCTGTGTGTTACATTTCCCGCACCAAGGAAAATTCATTATTGTCGATCAACTGACCTTCTTTAATTCTAATTCACGTACTAGAAACATACCTTTCATTGTGAAAACACCTTCCGGTTACGAGAATATAGGTGTGGGTCTTTTAAAAGATTCATCATTGATAGGTACATTTCCTATTCCATCGCCCGATATTCCTCCTCCTTTTGTCACCTTAATTAACATGATATCGACCTCTTTTGGTGAAACCCTTGCGTCTTATGACTCATGGATAGTACCTACCTTTGATGGTTGTCTTCGTTACGGCGACCGAATGCGTTTGAGTCTGGTAGAATCGGCTTATCAAGCTATTCAATCGGCGACTCCTTCTCCTCATTCTCTCTCTAATACGTCTCCTGATCTGTTTCATGTGATCTTTCCCACTGATGAGATGATAATGATTGTTATTTATATGGAAGATACTCCATGGGACGATGGGCATCATCATTATATTCTCTTCCTAGAACCTGAGACCATAGACAGTTATCAACAGATTTCGACTCTATCTACCATTGTTATTATTTCCTCTGTTCCTGAATCAACACATGATGTCTCTCTTGAGTCTGGTAGAATCAACACATGATGTCTCTCTTGAGTCTGGTAGAATCAACACATGATGTCTCTCTTGAGTCTGGTAGAATCGGCTTATCAAGCTATTCAATCGGCGACTCCTTCTCCTCATTCTCTCTCTAATACGTCTCCTGATCTGTTTCATGTGATCTTTCCCACTGATGAGATGATAATGATTGTTATTTATATGGAAGATACTCCATGGGACGATGGGCATCATCATTATATTCTCTTCCTAGAACCTGAGACCATAGACAGTTATCAACAGATTTCGACTCTATCTACCATTGTTATTATTTCACCTATTGTCTCTCTTGATATTTCAATTAAACCCGGAGTCATGGAAAATGTTCACATCGGTGCCTTATGTTCTATTGATGAGGTACGTACTTATAAATATCTTTTCCAAGAATTACCTGACATTTTTGTCTGGAGTTACAAAGAAATACCTGGTATTGATCCAGATATTGTTGTACATGAGATTAAGACTTACCCGGATGCTAAACTCGTTCGACAGAGACTTCGCCCAGTACACCCACACAAAGTTGTTTCTATTAAGCTCGAAGTTGAAAAACTTCTTAAAGCCAATTAACAAGAAACAAGGAACAATATCTTGTTCTAGTTAACAAGAAACAAGGAACAATATCTTGTTCTAGTTAACAAGAAACAAGGAACAATATCTTGTTCTGGTCAACAAGAAACACGGAATGATCCATGTTTGTGTAGATTATAGGGATATTAACAAAGCTTGTCACAAAGACAATTATCCAACCCCTTTCATTGACTAGATTGTTCTCCAGCTATAATCAAATCAATATTTTACATGCGGATCAACATGAGACTGCTTTTATTTTCCCTTGGGGAACTTTCGCATGCTGAAAACTACCTTTTGGTCTCAAAAATGTTGGTGCGACTTTTCAGTGTGCTATGTCTTATGATTTTCATGACATTAAGCAAATTGTACAACCCTATCTAGACAATCTTTTAGCGCATTCTATGCGTCGTCAATATCACCTGGCATATCTACGGGTCGTTTTCTTACGCTGTCGTTATTATCGCATACGATTGAATCCACACAAATGTGTTTTTTGTGTGGAGTCCAAACAACTTCTTTGTTTTATCGTGTCTATCCATGGGATTAGAGTGGACCCTCTGAAGGTTGAGGCTATCCTCAATTTACCTCCTCCTTCCACACTACACCAACTCTAAAGTTTGCAAGGGAAGGAAATTTTTTTACGTCGATTCATTCCCAATTATGCTGAATTAACGAAAGGATTTACCCAACATCTTAAGAAAAGTTACGATTTTGTATGGGACGACACTGCCAATGAATCCTTTGAAGCTTTGAAACTCGCCTTGACACGTACACCACTTTTGTTTCCACCCGATTATAGTCGAGATTATTTCTTGTACTTACTTGCTTCAGACTCTACCATTGCAACTAAGTACAAGAGGATGATTTCACTAAGTGGGCCGAGGCGATGCCTACATTTGATAATACCAGGAAAACTGCAGCGTTATTCATATTCAATCATATCATTACTAGATTTGGTGTCCCTCAAGCCATTGTCACTGACCATGGTATTCATTTTCTCAACTTCATGATGTTTGAACTTATTGAGAAGTTGGGTCTTCGACATGAAAACTCAACCCCTTATTATCCCCATAGGCCAATGGTTAGGTTGAAGCAATCAACAAAGTTCTCACTACTATGCTTTGACGGATGGTAGGTATTCACAAGTCAAATTGGCACATGATGTTTTTCTCAAAATTATGGGCCTATCGGACATCTGTTAAATCTGCCACAGGGTTCACACCTATCGAATTAGTATATGGTATTGAAGCAATTATGTCGATTGAATGTGAAATCCCATATTTGAAACTAGTTGTCAAACTTCTCCCTAATACCTCAGCTAAAGAGGAACATCTCTTGTATTTGATGCAATTAGATGAGACCCGCCGTGATGCTGCCTTAGTCATTGAAACTAAAAAAAAAGCGTGTCAAAGCTCAATATGACAAGCATGTCAAACCACATGTATTTTTTGAGGGTGATTTGGTTATCCTTTACGAACATGATCATGACTTACTAGGGGATGGTAAATTTGAGCCCATGTGGTGGGGCCCTTATATTGTGAAATGAGTGTTGGAGAAAGGGGCCTATGAGTTGGTAGATTATGATGGAATTCCTTCGAGTGAATCCAGAAATGGGCTTTACTTGAAGAAGTACTATGCTTAAACCATTTTTGCATGAGTGCTATGTATTTTTAGTATATCATAATCTTGTCTTATTTTTCATTTTTGGTTCCGCCTTTCAGCTGCTTAACTTGAATTGTCCTTGGTTTCCAGATGTCGGTGTCTTTGCTACCCTATATCGGCTTTGTTGATGGTGTTATTCGCAGTACTCAAAACTTAGCGTTTGTTGCTTGGGCAATCTATGCACCTACGGATGAATTGATTAGTCTACATGGTGTTTGTCTTGGTCGTGCAACTAATAATATCGCGCAATACAATGCAGTTATCGAGTTTCTAACTGACATCGTTTCACCTGGCATCCATCATCTTATTGTATGACTTGCTTCATAGTTAGTAGTACTACAGTTGAGTAACATTTATTCCATCTGAAGTCCTACTTTGTTACGGGTATATTTACGAATTATCCTCTTGGAAAGACATTTTGATTACATTGAATATCAACATATTCCTAGATGTCTAAATACATTGACAGATGCATTGGCTAATTATGTGTTAGACAAACATTTGAGACATTTATAACCCTAATCACACTTTTTACAAAAACAAGTAAGCCGGTAGAAACTTTATATTTATAACGACAAAAAGTTACAAAAGTGTTTGTCCAAAGACCAAAATATCAAAAAGTGAAGCTCATGGCTTCATGTACAAAAAGAATCAAGGATGTTGCTCGTTGTAACAAGTGATTTCCCCTGCTACTTTATGGAGTATTTGACCGATAGATGAAGATACGCCAATTGTGTGGCATTGATAGTGTCGAGGAAGTTCATCCACTGTGGCATCAGGGACATTCATGGTTAGTCCCTCCAAGTTATGTTCAATATCCTCGAGATATGTTGCAGTTACTCCTGCTACAACACCTCTCTCTCCTCGCCTCTAGATGGGAGATGATCCCGGAGGATGATAAGGCCCCACATCTGCATTATTGAGAGCACTTGATTAGTCTTGGATAGATAACACAAAAAACATTTTATATAAATATAAAAAACATTATATAAGAAAAAATTTCCTTCTTACCTATGTCTCCCCACTGGGATCCCTTGGGAAGAGCTAGATTAGGATCCCCATGGAAATCTGTCTCGACGTATGCATAGTCTTCCACCATGAGTAGCTAATTCCTCAGCCATTGGAAGAAAATATCGTAATATTTGATGATAGGAATGCCACCATGACGAGCCATTAGATCCACCCACCTCTTCATATGTGGATCTTGTGGAGTGGGTATACCCCACTCCACATGCAGACATAGGACAAAAACTCTCTCCAAGAAGAAGGACACCAAAATGGACCCGTATCCAAACTGTTTCAATTGACTGTTTTGACACTTCGCAAGTTGTTTTTTCATGCTTTTCAGGACACCCTCACACTAGTTGAATACCCTCGGTACCATGCACTCTATTGCATACTGAAAATGGATTTGCAAATCCATATGGGGAGATGCACTCCATTCCATGCGAGTAATGGTGTAAAGGATGGTCTGCAATGGTAAATCTCGAATATCTCTGATGGCTATCTTGCCACTGTGTTTTTCAATACCTGGCACACAATGGTGGTGAACATAGTAATCCATAGGTTCTCCCCCACCCTTGCTACCTATGATCGATAATCGTCAACCACAGCGAGACAACCCTATCATAAAATAGATATCCTCTATAGCCAATGTGAGTGTATGAACACCCACGCGAAAGGCATGTTCGTTCACATCCCACATGTGAACCAAATACTCTAGCAACCTCAACTGGGCTCTCATTCCCTAAATCCTTAAAAACTTTAGTAACCCACATTGCCTTAGAGCCACAACTATGTCTGGGTCATTCCCGACAAAATAATCCTCTTCCTCATGCTCTCGCTCACGCCACTCAAGCATATTGACCAAGGAAAGCCTGCCAAAAAAAATTAAAAGAAGATTAGAAACATAAAAAAAATCATTCGTTGGGGTTTTTCTATTTTAGTTTATCCTTTCAAATTTTTGATTGCGGTCATTGTAGGGCTGTAATATTCCCAAGCCAATTTTTCCGCTTGGCACACTAATTGACCACTGATTTACTTGTATGTTTGTGTGTGTTTGCAAGTTGGCCTCTCAAGTTTTTGACTTAGGGTTATATTAAGTTATTAAGAACATATATGAAGATATACTCAATGAAAATACAATATCTAGCCAGTACACAAGATATGGAACCCAAAAGCAAAGATCTGACCTTTATTATTATGAAAAGCAAGAACCTCATACAAAATGGATACAGATCTAGAATAACATCAGATGGATTCAAGTGATAATGTATGAGCTGCTACAAAAATCTCTCGATAAGACAAAACAAGCCTCCAAAGGTTTGATATGCAATGAAGGTCAATACAAGAAGAACTAGGGTCACATCCAAACCCCCCTGGTTGATGGCACATCCTGTTGAAGAGATGAGAAGACCAAGATTTCGACCCAACTGAAGAATGTCTCTGAATAACACCAAACTCCACCAAATGATAGATCATGGAAAGTATAAGCCCTTTCTGAAGTCTCAAGCTCACATGCCAAGATCTACTCCAAACTGTTGAATCCTCAATCAAGATTGCGCCCTCCTGAAGACTACCAAGCTCAATATTTCGGCCCTGATGAAGGAGGCCCCAAAATCCCTTGAAACTCTCTAAGAAGATAGATCAGGCTACCACAAGCCACTAGGAGAAGTCTCAGGGTCATATCTGAAGTGTAACCCCCTCAAACTGACAAGATTTGAATCACAGTTGCACCCTCCTTCTCTCAAAAATGTCCCAAAGATGCAGATAATAATATAATTGGAGTAACCCTCCCAAAACACTCTAGATCTGATGGACAAGGCCCTGCAAGTAATACCCAAGTGCTAGAATCTCAATAGACCCTGTCAATAAGCTGGATCGAACTCTTCTCCAAGGAATTGTGCGCCCCCTGCTGGAAAACCCTCAAGGGTACGACCTGTTGCTCTCCTGAATAGCTGATGGTACCTGTGAATACTATAGAATGGTGTAGGTGGAGCATTTCATCCCCGAGACCAATAATGGAATAAGTTGAGTGGAACCTTTCACCACTGAGTTGTTCTCTAGGGTTTGTATTCTCAAAACCCTCAAAACTGTGTGCTCAAGAGCCCAATAGCAAATGCATAACAATCCAAGATGAAGTGATAGGTGTGCCCTAGGCTTTCCTTTATACCTCTTTCTATTTCTCTGTTGAGTTAAGTTAACCATGAGGTTCAACCCCTAACTCAACATCAAGTGCTCTATTCCTCCAATGAGTTACATTTTACCTTTTTACATTTTTCCAAGTCAACTTCAAAATATAACATTGAGTTAGCTTACCTTTCCCCATGCTGCATGCGACTATGGTATAATGGAGATGACTAGACCACTAAGTCTTTGCAAACCTCTTCATCAAGAGGTGGGGGACATTATAGTCTCCCCTGTTAGAAATTGCTTCCCCACAAGAAATTTTGAACCTATGTCATGTATCACCTTTTCATTCTCCCTTGTGGCATCCTCAATGGATAATTCCTTCCACTTGATTAAGTATTCTATGATCCTTCTTCTCCGGAGTTTGTTCTCTCGAACCTCCAATATTTCCTCTGGTATCAATACCAATTGCCCCTCTTCATGTAAGGGTGGCAGTACCTCAAGTGGGGTGATGTGTTGGCCGATGGCCCTCTTCAGGCATGACACATGGAAAGCATTGTGTATCTTGCTACCCTTTGTTGGTTGTGGAGCCAAATTATATTCTTGATTCAGAGGTCTTGTGTTTTCCAGTCGTGTTTATACCCCATGAAGAATTTACACCCCAGAAGTATGTACACTCTTCCACGCGAGGGAGTGCAGAGGGGGGTTACCCCCTCTGAGGGGTCCAAGGGGGATATCCCCCCGGTTGGGGGGTTCGGGGGTGAAGCCCCTAAAGGAAAAATTGTCTTCTAAATGTATATTTTAATTTCATTGTAAATTTGGACCGTTCATTATAAGGTCGTAGATCTGACGGTAGAAATTATGTTAGGGTTGTTTTCCCTAGAAGACAACCCTTTGTTATGAGGGAAATGTATTGTGGCTATGCAACATAGAAAATATTGTATTCTGAGATGAGAGATTGTGCGAGAAAAAAGAGAAAGTTACAGCGGGTTTTTTGTAGGTTGTATCCTTTCGTATGCTAGATAATAATAAAGGAAGGACCTGGCAATTTATTTGGTGGACATAGCCCACACTGGGTGAACCACGTAAATCTATGTCTCGATTGTATTGTGTATCTTCTGTGTTTTGTTTCTGCATTTGTTTTATTTTATTGCTCCACGGTCCTATTTTTCTAACAACTTTTATCAGAGGGAAAGGTAACTCACAGGAAAAGAGGGTTCCTGGTTCAAGTGGGAGCAATGTCAGAAGATGGAAAGTTTAGGGTCGAGAAATTTAACAACCAAAACTACGAGTTATGGAAGATACAGATGGAAGATTATTTATATCAAAAGGATCTATTCCTACCATTGGGCGGAGTAGTAAAGAAATCGACGACCATGAAGGACAAATAATGGGAGACTCTTGATAGAAAGGCTCTAGGAACAATACGGCTGAGCTTGGCAGCATTGGTGGCTTTCAATATTTCGAAAGAAAAGACAACGAAGGATCTGATGGACGCGTTCGCTAAACTATATGAAAAACCCTCAGCATCTAATAAGGTATTTCTAATGAAGAGATTATTTAATATCAAGATGTCAGAAGGTGGTTCTATTGCAGATCATTTAAATGAATTTAATACGATTACTAATCAACTAATTTCTATACAAGTGGACTTTGATGATGAGGTTGGGGCTCTTCTAATCTTGTGCTCATTGCCAGAAAGTTGGAATGGCTTGGTCATGGTTGTAAGTAACTCTATCTCTGGTTCAAATACTTTAAAATTTGATGATGTTGTTGGTTTTATCCTTAGTGAGGAAATGCAACAGAAAAGTACAAGTGAGACATCAGGTAATGCATTGACCATGGATAACAGGGGAAGACAAAAAGATAGAGGAAAGGGCTTAGGGAACCGCGGGAATTCTAGGAAGGGAAGATCCAAATATAGACTTGGAAAGATAGAGTGCTGGAATTGTGGGAAGAAAGGACATTTGAAGAAAGACTACAGAGTTCCAAAGAAACAAAGAGATGGACAACAGGAGATAAATCAAGAAAAAAATGTAACAGGTGATCTATTAAAAGATGCTTTGATTCTTTCTGTAGATAATATTTCTGAGTCTTAGGTAGTAGATTCAGGGGCTTCATTTCATGCCACACCCCATAGGAAACATTTTCTAGATTATTTTCAAGGTGATTTTGGACAGTTTCATTTG
>JZKD02S1571680.1:106463-124588 GCA_000966675.3 Picea glauca | reverse complement strand
GTAAAAACAACTTTTCTCCATGGGGATTTGGAGGAAGAGATTTATATGCAGCAGCCACAAGGGTATGAGGTCAAAGGGAAGGAGAATTTGGTATGCAGGTTGAAGAAGAGTTTGTGTGGCCTAAAGCAAGCTCCAAGGTAGCGGTATTTGAAGTTTGACAGGTTTATAACAGAACAGGGTTATAGTATATGTCATTCTGATCACTGTGTTTATTTTAAAAGGCTAGAAAATGGAAGTTATATTATCTTGCTATTGTATGTGGATGACATGCTTGTTGCAGGGTCTAATATGCAGGATATAAATGTGCTCAATAAGAAATTATCCAATTCATTTGCGATGAACGATTTGGGTGCTACAAAAAAAATCCTGGGCATGAGAATAACAAGAGACATAAAAATCGCAAATTGACATTGTCTCAAGGTAAGTACACAAAGAAGGTGTTGGAGAGGTTTAGAATGCAAGATACAAAACCAGTTATTACACCTTTGGCCAGCCTTTTCAAATTAACTAAGGAAATGTATCCCAAAACACAGGAGGAGATAGTATACATGTCCAAGGTCCCTTATTCATCATAAGTTGGCAGCTTGATGTATGCAATGGTTTGCACAAGATAAGCTATTGCACATGCAGTGGGAGTTGTGAGAAGATATATGAACAATCCAGGTAAAGAACATTGTGAGGAAGTAAAGTGGATTCTCAGGTATTTAAGGTACTGCTACTCATGCATTATGTTTTGGAGGTTCAAAAACCTTTCTACAGGGATATGTTGATTCATATATGGCAGGTGATAAAGACAACAGGAGGAGCACCAAATGGTATGTTTTTTTTTACAGCTGGAACAACACTAAGTTGGATTTCGAAACTGCAAAAGGTTGTTGCACTTTCAACAATAGAGGAAGAGTAGGTTGTTGCTACAAAGGCTAATAAAGAGATGGTTTGGTTACAAAGGTTTATGGAGGAATTGGGAAAGAAGCAAGAGAATAACAGGTTGTACTGTGAGAGTGAGACTGAAATTCATCTTGCAAAGAACTCAGCCTTCCATTCGAAGACTAAGCATATTCAGTTGAGGTACCACTTCATACGTTTCGCCTTTGAAGATGAAAGTTTGAAGTTGGAAAAGATACACACTAGCCAGAATCCTGCAGACATGTTAACAAAGGGAGTAACCAGAGAGAAACTAAATTCCTACTCAGTTTTATTTGGTCTTCAAGAATGAAGATGAAGATGAGAAATTTTTCAGGTCCAAGAAGGTTCAGATTCCATCATATACAACAGTGGTGGAGTTGTTGAGATCAGTCTCCAAGTGGTAGATTATTGGTTGTGGAGCCTGATTATATTCCTGATTCATAGGTCTTGTGTTTTTCATCCCTGTTTATACCCCATGAAGACTTTACACCCCAGAATTATGTACACTCTTCCACGTGAGGGGGTGAAGAGAGGGGCACCCCCTCTACGAGGCCCAGGGGGGCTATCCCCCTAGTTAGGGTCTTCGAGGGCGAAGCCCCCAAAGGAAAATTTTCTTTGTAAATGTATATTGTAATTTCATTGTAAATATGAACCGTTCATTATAAGGTCGCAGATCTAACAATAGAAATTATGTTAGGGTTTTTTTCCCTAAAAGGCAACCCTCTGTTATGAAGGAAATGTACTGTGGTTATGCAACATAGAGAATATTGGATTCTGAGACGAGAGACTGTGAGAGAAAGAAGAAGAAGTTACAACGGGTTTGCTATAGGTTGTATCCCTTCATATGTTGGATAATAATAAAGGAAGGACCTGGCAATTTCTCTAGTGGACGTATCCCACACTAGGTGAACCACATAAATTTGTGTCTCTATTGTATTGTGTATCTTCTATGTTTTGTTTCCACATTTGTTTTATTTTATTGCTCCACGGTCCTGTTCTTTTAACACCCTATGGGAGCTCAAGCTCATAAGACATGGCCCCTACCTTTCTATTGATCTTGTAGGGCCCAAAGAACTGGGGTTAGAGCTTTTCTTCTCCACTCATTTTGATAGAAGCATGTCTGTACGGTTGGAGCCTTAGGTAGACCAAGTCGCGCTACCATCCTATGCTCTACCAGTTGTTTTCCTGCATGGACCTTCTACTAATTGGGTTCCCTTTGTAGATAATCCTTCAGTTCCATGAGTATATCCTAACTCTGTTTCACCCATTACTATACCATCGGGGCTCTTCTATCACCAAAAGAAATCTCTACAAAAGAGAGTGGGTCATAATTGTACAATGCCCTAAACGAAGTCATGCCTATTGACATGTGGTAGGTGGTGTTGTAACAGTATTACCGCAAGTGTAGCCACCTAACCCATGCCTTCTGTTTTCCTGCTACATAGTTCCTGAGGTAGCCTTCTACCCATTTGTTGACTATTTCGGTCTGCCCATCCATCTGAGGATGATAACTAGTGCTAAGGGTCAAGTTCGTACCAACCATCCTAAATAACTCCTGCCTAAAGGTGCTCAGAAATTGGCTATCCCTGTCACTAACAATGGTTTTGGGTAGATCACGTAGTCTGAAGATCTCTATGAATAATAATTCGGCCACCTGTGTTGCACTGAAGTCTGTAGCAATGGAGAAGAAGTGTGCAAATTTTTTCAACCTATCCACCACTACGAAAATACAATCCTTACCCTATGCCCTTAGCAATCCTGCGATGAAGTCCATGGAGATGCTCTCCCATTTGTGTTCCGGGATGGGTAGAGGTTGCAGCATCCCTGCGGGATGTGTGTGCTAATCCTTATTCTCCTAGAAAGTAGTACACTCTTTGACGTGACTCATCACATCTTCTTTGAGGCCCTTCCACGAGACCCTTTCCCTTACCTGGCTGTATGTTTTGTGAATCCCTTGGTGCCCTACCACCGGTGAATTATGACATGCGTGTAGTATCTTGGCCTTGAAGGTTGACTCAGGGACCAAGAAAATTCGAACTTTGTAGTAGATGATGTCATCTATGACTTTGAAGTTGTCATCTTATATTTCCCATCCAACAACTAACAAGCAAACTGATTTTTGGAATATTCCACCAAGAGGTGGTCCTTCCAGTCAACTGATACATCTGTCATGGCATAAACTGATGGCCTCTTGGATAATGCATCCACAACTACAATGTTTTTCCCTTTGACAAATTCAATGTCAAAGTCATAGGCCTGTATCTTGTTGACCTACTTTTGTTGCCTCTCATTTAAGTCCTTTTGTTCCAAGAAGTACATAAGGTTGTTGTGATTTGATTTCACCACAAATCTAGCACCTACCAAATATTTCCTGAATTTGGCCAAAGCGTGCATGATAGCCAACATATCTTTGTCGTAGATGGTGTAAATTAACTCAGGACCTCTCAATTTTCAGCTCTCATAAGCAAGAGGGTGCCTATTCTGCATCGGTACGGCCCCAATTCCTTCTCTGGATGCATCACATTCCAATGTGAAGGGTTGGTCGAAATCTGGTAAGGCTAACATTGGGCATGTGCTCATTACATTCTTCATTCTTTCAAATGTGGTTTGGGCCTCTTCACTCCATTTGAAGGCCCCTTTCTTAGTTAGATCAGTCAAAGGTGCACAAAGTTGGGAAAACCATTTGACAAATCTCGTGTAATAGCCACAAATACCAAGAAATCCCCTCAAATATGTAAGGTTTTTAGGTGTGGGCCACTCAACTATTGCTTGGATCTTCCCCTGATGTACCTATACCCCCTTAACTCCAATAATGTGCCCCAAGCAGAGGACCTCTTTCATCCCAAATTCACATTTGGACTCCTTGGTATACAAGGATTGTCCCTCCATGATAGTTAAGATCTTTTCCACATGATGAAGGTGTTCCTCCCATGTCTTTCTATAGATTAGCAAGTCATCAAAGAATACAATAAGATGCTTCCTCAAGTGTTTGTTGAAGACATGGTTCATACATGACTGAAATGTGGTTGGTGCATTAGTTAATCCAAATGGCATTACTAAGAATTCACATTGGTCATAGTGACACCTGAAGGCGGTCTTAGGGATGTTCTCCTCCCTCATTTTGATTTGATGGTAACTAGAGCGCAAGTCAATCTTTGTGAAGTAAACAACCCCATGGAGCTCTTCCAATAGCTCATTAATCGTAGGAATGGGATACCGGTTTTTGATAGTCTTCTTGTTTAATGCCCTGAAGTCAATGCACATGCACATGGTTCCATCCTTTTTCTTGACCAATACCACTGAAGAGGCAAAAGGGTTGGAACTTGGTCTAATGTGACCCATATATAAGAGCTCTTTGATGGCTTTATCTATTTCATCCATGTACTTCTTTGGGTGTCTGTAAGGCATGGTGATGACAGGATTTTCCCCTTCCTCCAACTCAATGATATGCTCAAATCCCCTGTCTGGTGCCACACCTGGTGGGATAGGTCCAAACACCTTACTGTGTTTGTCAATGATCCTCTGGATCTCTGGTGCATAGTGAACCTTCCCCTTTTTGTCTACACATGCCGAAATCTTGCACTCAAAAACATATACGATCTCCTCTCTCCTGAAAATGGCCTCCATCTACTTTGTTGTGACTACCTTGGTTGTGTTTCCTGTCATGCCTCTGAGGACTACCTTTTTTCCACTTTCCTCTGTGAAAGACATCTCCATGGTATTGTATTTGGTGGTGATAGGCCCCAACGTACTAAGCCAATTGTTAACGATTAAATTCGCAACAAAGTTTGGCGTGCAAAGTGTTGCTAAAGCCTATTATTATAAACGCTAAATAACACTAGTAGGTGGGACCCCCTCGTAGATTGAAGATCAAGTCTGGTGTTTATTCGATGTTATGTTATTGTTCGACACTACTTTCATGGTTGACGATATCTTGTTTTATTGGATAATGGATCAGACATATTATACAGGGCTCCCTTGTTGTTCCAAGATCAAGTTATACCAAAATGTTTCATGGTTATCGTTGTTGACTGTTCTTGGATGTATTACTTGTGACACCTGCAACAGACACATGTTAATAACAACAAATGAAAAGAAACTAAAAGAAGAAATTGTCCTATGCTAACATGCTATACTATATGCATTAAAAATGACTGTGGAAAATCCTAGCTAACATAGGATGGCCATGTGAGTTATCGAGGTTGTATATAACATAGTTGGTATGCATTTCTGCATAGTGGAGATGATAATATGGGTCGCGCTCTTGGAAATTAAAGGTTGTTGGTTCAAGGTCGACGATCTGTTTGAGTAGTAGTTGGCACGTGCTAAGAATTAAATGAACTTGAAGTAGGTGAGTGATGTGCATTTACTGCACATCGCCCTTACCCCTACCGTTGGACGCCACCCTAGTCAAGATATCTTCCAAACATTATTGTTGTGGTTATGCTATAATTTCTCAGCAGGGAGGAACCGTTGGGCCAACTCGCATTTTAAGACATTTGATTATAGGTATGTTATTTTTTTGGCCCTTCATGAGTCTACTCTGGTTATGAAATGGATATTGGCTCAAGTATATTCGTTGTGCTTTCCTTAAGTGTTGTGACTGTGTAAATGGTGATTGTGAGTGAAACGTTGATGATTCTCCTTGAAATGATGTTGAATTCATATCATTACGAGTTATCCTGGGGCATTAGCAGTCACAAGAGATCTCGGTTATCCTTGTTGGTTTACTTAGAAAATCCTTGTTGGTCTTGGTGGGCTATCTTCACGCTTTTCATTGTTGTATCCAGTCTGTGGGTTTTTATGGAGTTTAATGACTGAAGCGTTCGTGTCACCACACATTGTACATATGGGTAGTTGGTTGATTTCACCACTAGAGGTCAAGAAGTGGGTTTCCCTGTTCTTACTCAACCCTATATTAACATCTATGTGGTAGTTGTTTGGTCAAAAGGCACGAGGGTTATACCCTATGTGCGTTAAATAACATTGCCACGCCAAGTTAAAGCCTCACCCTCTATTATGGCCCCTGTCATGGAATTGTTTCTTGTCCACAAACGAATCATGGCTCTCTTTTTGTGTACACCTTTGTCCTCAAAGTTTTCACCATTACAAGGACTTGGCTATGTTCCTCTTGTGATGGCTACCGAGCAAACCCTTAACCCTCCAGTCTAGATTTTGATAGAGAAGATTGTCAGGCCTGTCAAGTTTGTTATGGGTTATTGGGGATTGAATTTGTGGCCAATGACTTTAAATGAAGACTCGTCCAGTTGGTCATATGACAGTCATGATTGTTGGCATTTAGTTACTGCCTCTATGATAATAATGACAATTTTTGCATTGTTATTGGAGAAACTTAAATTACACAGTCCCTCTTCTTATGATTAATAACTCAGTATTGCTTAAGGGAGAGGTTCGTTGCCCCAATTCAAATCGATACGTGGGTATGCGTTCTTTTCACAACTTGTTAGGTCAATTGATTTTATGACAATGATGATTGGTTGGATGATATAGCCATTGGCATTTTTGCGCTAAGGATTGTTTGGGTGTTTAGCTGGAATTGTTTACAAATTCTTGATTTTCCTCACACTTGTCGTGTGGTGTGTATGGTTTTTGCACAATGAAATAACGGTCATGGTGACTATGGTTTTCTTTTGGGACGAATGATTATGGAATCAGATGATTGTAGAAACTATACCCATTATATCCTTATGATTTTTTTGATTGTATAAGCCTGATTTTGCACAACATAGTTGGTTACAGATGGATTAGATCGAAGTAATACTCTGTTATTAGTGACTTACCATGATGGATTGAGTTATCACTGTAACTATGTGTTTGATTTTGTTATATTGCATTATGATATTTTGGTGACTACGCACTATGCACAATATGGATATCTTGGTTTTCACAAAGTTTTAAGCGTGGTTATTTATTGCAATCGACCATTGGTTAAGAAGGGTATGTTGTCGAGACCTCCTCATGTTGGATGGATGGCCCAGCTTTTAAGTCACATTGAATTGTTTTTTTTTTACAATGGCTGAATTATAGTGCCTGGGTGAGTTACCCTGTGCATAGCTGTGTCTAAATGGTGGTTGTTGGTTATATGTTTAGATATTGATTCAGATTTTGCAATTTAATCCGGATTATGGGTTTTATTGCCTATATATATGTTTAACGAATATAAAAGCATTTAAATGACAGGCCCAATTGCAGTGACTATCTGACTTCATTATGAATTATGGAAACATGAATTTGAGTATATTTGTAGTTTGAAGTAATGTATGGGCAGTGATTGATTTCAATGGTTAACAGAGTAGAAAGGCTATTGTTTGGAAATTGTTATGAGATGCAAAGAAGGGAACAAAATCATCTTTACAAATTGTGTGGAATGCATATTATCTTGTGATGGCGCTATGTTGGATATTTGATTGCGAACGGTAATCTAGTTAAACGCACAAAAATTGTTATTTGGTCAAGATGATTGTTGGTTGATGCATCTATTTTCGCAGAATGTTTTATGGATCACGTAATTAATTTTATGAACAATAATCACCTTTCTTCCTTTCCATTATTTCATTTTCGCTAATTACAAACCCCGTCACCTCCCATATTCATTTTTTCACTCCCTGTTCTGAGATCAATTATAGTCAAGAGTATTTCGGTGTTAAAGAAGTTGAAAGTGGCAGTGTCTTGCATGGATTACAGTGATGTTTTATTGGGTTTCTTACAGTTGATTGTTGTTTTCATTGAGCGGTAACTGTGTTCTTTTCCCCCTCATGGAATAATGTTTTCGCTCAATACAAACCCCTCGCATATCCCAGAACCCTTTTCACCCCCTGCTCATTGATAAACGGTAAAACAATTTGTATGGATTGGATTGCATGAGTCTGATATATTGTTGAGCCAAAATCCATTGCATATTTCAAAAGAGTTGTCATGTATGGCTAATTAAAAGATCATTTCTAATCAATCACGCATGCAGGGATAAGCTATTCAAATAAAATGCTAAGAATAGAGGCCTATTATGCTTTTTTCAAAGAGAAAGACTAAAATTGGTAGCATCGCAGACTGAGAAATATGGATTTTGAGGTTTTATTTTATCTATTGTTTATGGCAGTTGACTTCAGGGATCGTTGGACAACATGTTTTATTTTGGATATATGAGTATTATTTTTTGAAAAAATTCAAATACCATGAGCTAAAATTGCCAAAAGTGAATATGTTGATGGGAGACACAAGGAGGTGTGTTTTTCTTAACTAATGGTTATGTTATGATTTTTATAATTGTTATGAACTAAAGGGAGTCACAAGGGGTCCCACCTACTAGTTATTATTTATTTATGATCCTTATTATAATTATTACTCTTCCCCCTAACTAAAGTTAGTTGAGTCTTTTAATTAACTTAACTAATGAGTTGGTTCAACTACTTCAACCAATTCTAATTTGTTAAAATCAAAAGGAAAGGGAGGAACAAAGGGAGGATAGAAGCAGAAGCATGCTAAGGTTTGGTATTTGAGTTTATGTTGAGATAATTCAGTTTTCATTCATTCATACATTCATCACCAGCCTAATTCTCTTTTATGATAGTAGGGTCTTATTGTAGACAATAATATTTAGAGCTGAATCAAATCATTCAGACACTTGTTTTTTAGAGGTGTTGATCTATCTTTGATAGTCTGTGTAGACTTGCATGTTTGTCAATTAGTTTTCATGACTGATAAAGGCTATTGTGCAGAGTCGAGTGGGAGAAAATATGTGGCAAGCTAATCCAGCTTTTAGAGTTCAGTTTTGGTTTTTTTATCATAGGTCCTTTTGTATGTTCCATCGAGGATGTCTAAGTTTGACTTTGGTCCAGGATTTTTGTATGAGATTTTGTAAAGAAAATTACTCTTTGGTGAATTGGAATGAAATAAAAGATTTATTTGTCTCATCTATTTTGATTATCATCTTGGTATCTTTACTTTTGTTCTTACATTTATTTCAACCACTGTTATATTCAAAAAATTACATGAAAAGTGAATTTCCAGCAAGCTTTTGGTTGATAAAAGACTAGCCTAAGCACTCATAATTAATACTTGTGAGTTAGGATGTTATTTTTGTAGGCTATAAACATAGGGTGATATTCCCGTGTACTTTTCTTTAGCCAAGTAAAGTCTGAAAAATGCTTGAGTAAGATCATTTCATATCTTTTCCTCAATATTTATTTGGGGACCATACTAGGGAGATCCTTGATATCTCTCCGTTTAATTTTTATATTCGATTTTTCATCGATACATCTTTCTTTTCTGAAATTGGTTTTTTTATTGTTTTACTATTAATGATTGTTCCTCTTGCAAGGCATCCCAATATCGAGCCCAGTCTTCAATACCATACCAACATTGCTTTGAACCTATTTAACACCATTCTAGACACTGCCAATACCCGTACCGAGCTTAATCATTATTGGGCAGCAATTGAACCAGATATTAGTGCCCAAGAAAAACTAGAGGCTAGATGTAGATAGCCTAGAAATTAGCAGTAAACCTTTGTTTCTTCGAGCTTTGGCCTTTCTTTCATGTCCTTAGATTCTCATGATTCTAGAAGAAGAAGAGGCTTCTCACCCAAAATCAATCCTATTCCTGAAATAGGAAGAAGAAACATTGTGTTATCCGCCGAACAAAGTTCTCTAAGGAGAACTTTATCTGATTCATCCAGCTTGTCTTT
This sequence comes from Picea glauca, assembly GCA_000966675.3. Classification (NCBI taxonomy): domain Eukaryota; kingdom Viridiplantae; phylum Streptophyta; class Pinopsida; order Pinales; family Pinaceae; genus Picea; species Picea glauca. The sequence continues at coordinate 114,978 of JZKD02S1571680.1, read as the reverse complement.
CTTTCCCTCGTCTATAATCCACAAGATGGCATCTAGTGGTGGCTTTGGTGGCACTAGAAGTTCTCCATCTTCCCAATCTTCATCGTCATCGGTGATTGGTAGCTTGTACAGCCACCATATTCCTGTCCAATATACTACAAACCCCACCAAAGTCATTAAAAAATATGGGATTTTTCAGTTCGAAGAAGATGCCACAACCACACCATGGCATGTGTCCTCTCCTCTTAACCTAGCACCTGCTACTCACCCACTTTCGAGGTTTAAAGAGAATTTTCCTAAGTTTTCAGGAAATAACACTGTCAGTACAAATGGACACCTAGTGGCATTTTCAAATGCTTGTCATAACATAGGGGCTAACGACAATGACACTTTCATCTGCTTGTTTGTCAATTCCTTGGAAGGAAAGTTTGTGGTTGTTTTCTTTGACCTTCCTCCTAAGATCTTGTCTACTTGGGAGGAGTTAATCTATTGGTTCCGATCCACTTATGGGCAATCCAAAATCTCTGCCGATAAGTTAAGGGAATACAATAACATCACCTATAAAGATGGTGATACCATCAAGTCTTTCAACTTTTGTTTCACCAAGTTGTACAATCAAATCCACGAACTTATCCACCCTCAGAACCAAGCCTCTTTCATGCATTACTACAATGCATTGTATTCTCCCTACCATCATAGGCTTGAGAAAAAAGTCGTTGATAATCTCAGTTCCGTTGTACATACCTGTTTAGAGTATGAAGAACAACTTGAAAGAATTGGTATTCCCCAGGGGGAATCGTTAGACAAACAGGCATGTCCACTCTCTTGCAGCTAGTACAAGATATGAACAATCATATGATAGCATAGTGCGAAAGGGTATTGTCTCCCCTCTCACCCCTGGAGCTTCATCCTCTTCTACACCCCCTTTTAGAAATCTGGTTGAAAACAATTTTTAGCCTAAGGCTATCCTGACTCGGAGTTGGTGTAACTTTTACGAGGAACACCACGAAGAAACCACATGTGAGGTAAATAAGAGTGCCAGAGATAATACCTTTGGCAAAATACCAGAAGCTACAATCGTTGTCCTAGATTTCGCAGAGCCAGAAGATGTCATGGTCATCAATACTAGAACCAAAGAATATGTGCCCAAGGGAAAATGTGATTCTCCCTACACTTCTTCTACCCCAAGCTCATCCTCAACCGCTACTATGCCCTAGGTTCCTAAAATTCCTGAGAGTCAAAGAATCACTCCCCCTCCTCCCTCTTCTAAATACAATATCTTGAATCAATTGGCCAACATCAAAGCAGATGCAACCCTCCTAGACATGGTTGTCATCCCTAAACAACATATGCATCTGAAAAGATTCATGGAAGGAAAATATTTCGTTGTAGCCAACCTTTCTAAAGAGGTAAACGAAGAGGATTCTTCTGTAAATAAATTAGGTGTACATAAATTTATATACCCTGTAAAAAATCTCCCTTTTTACATTTTTGTAAAGATCATGGAAAAAAATTCCCATTGTTGCCTCATTGATGGTGGTTTGGGCCCAAGTGTGATGTCGAATATTATTATGGAAGAGCTAGGCTTGTCTTGTACAGATGAAAATGCCAGAAGCATGCTTTCTTATAATAGTCTACAACAAAAGACTACAGGTGAGATTAAGGATGTGACCTTAGTTTTGTGCGCTCATCCTGAAATAATGATGACCCTCAATATTCAGGTGATCGATATGCCAGTAAGAAATTACTCAATCATCTTAGGAAGAGATTGGCAAGCCTCAACGGGTGGGTACCTCTCACTCAATGGAACAAATTTATCCGTTCCTCGAAACGAAAAATATATTATATTCCTTAGAGAAGGAAGGATATCACCCTACATAGCGAGTGTCCCATAGCCTAACGTAGACTATATCGAGGAGGACTTAGGAGTGTATTCCATCTTTACCGAGGAAGATAACATTTCTATGGAACAAATTGATTTAGATGATGGCATGTGGCACATGCACTTTGATGGTTCATGCTCAAACGAAGGTAATGGAGCTGGAATTATCTTGATTTCTCCTATAGGAAAAATCCATAACTTTTCTTATCAATTGGAGTTCGCTTGCACTAACAATGTCACTGAATTCGAAGCCTTGTTATTAGGCATTGAAAACGCTTCTAATCTTGGATGTGGTCACCTTTTAGTTTTTGGGGATTCTGATCTTGTCGTGAATATCGTGCGTAAAATTTAATCTCCTAGCAACAAGTTGATGAAAAGATACACCCAAACCGTTTGAGCATTTATCTCAAACCATTTATCTTTCAACATCACCCATGTTAAAAGGGAGTTAAACTCAATGGTCGATCGGTTAGCAGTTTTTGCAGCCTCCCCTAGTCGGCAAATTCTGCCACATAGACCTGATTGTACCTTTCAATCCCTATATCGTCCATATATTCCCGACAATATAGAATCTTGGCAGGTCTTCCCTAACAATGAGAGCATTTGTGATTTTATTCAAAATGAACCTTTTAAACCTAAAGAAATTATATCCATAGAAGATAACAAGATTCCTAAAGGCTTGACTACTCTGGAGAGTTCATTTTCTTCGAGTAATGTAGGCAACAAGGAGAAACAAAAGGAAGAAGAGTAAAAAAGGAAGGTGGGTGAAACCATCTCATTGAACATTGAGACACTCGAAACTCCAAAGAACGTCAAAATAGGTGCAAATGTTCAGATCAAGAGAAGGAGAAGTTTTCCAAGTTGCTTGGTAAATTTAAAGATGTTTTTGCTTGGTCTTATGAGGATCTTCGTGGTTTTGATCCTGGGCTTATATAGCATGTCATCCCCATTCAGGAAGGCATAAAGCCAGTTAGCAAAAAACAAAGGCCTATCAACCCTGTACTAGAAGAAACTATTCGAAAGGAGTTGGAAAAACTTTTGAAGGCTGGAATCATCTCTCCAGTCAAATATTCTGAATGGGTCTCAAATCTAGTCCCCTTTCAGAAAACCACTGGTCAGATCAGATTGTGCGTCGATTTTCGCGCACTAAACCAAGTTAGCATAAAAGACCACTTCCCTCTCCCTAACATGGAAATGATTTTGTAGAAAGTTGCAGGGTCACAAATGATGTCCTTACTTGACGATTTTTCAGGTTACAATCAAATCAAGGTAAAAAGGGTAGATAAATATAAATCCACCTTTATTACTCGTTGGGGTACCTTTTCTTATGAACGTGTGCCTTTTGGTTTATCTAATGCAGGTGCCACGGTTCAAAGAGCTATGCAATTAGATTTTGATGATTTGATCAGTAGGATAATTCAGATCTACCTTGATGACTTAACAGTATACTCTAAAATCCGATCAGATCATTTTGGTCATTTGAGAAAAGTTCTCATGCAATGTAGGAAATTTGGCATTTCCCTAAACCCTTCCAAGTCCATTTTTGGTGTTACCGAGGGCAAACTCCTCAGACACATTGTCTCTGATTCAGGCATAAGCATTGATCCTAAAAGGATTGTTGTTATCCTTAACCTTCCTTCTCCCACTTCCAAGAAAGAAGTTCAAGCTTTTATGGGGGTTATTAACTTTGTCTGTATGTTTGTCCCAAATTTTGTTGTGATGGTCAAACCAATTCATTATCTACTTAAGAAAGATCATCCTTTTTCTTGGACAGACGATGTCAAAAATGCTTTCGAAGGGATTAAGAAAGCAATCAGTTCCACACCGGTTTTGGCGAAGCCGAAATTTGAGAGGGAATTCACGATATATACTAATGCTACTGAGGAGGCAGTTTCTGTTGTCCTCATGCAAAATGATGACCAAGGGAATGAAAAATTGGTGGCTTACATGAGTCAAAGTTTGTTTCATGATGAATTTAAATATTCTTTTATTGAGAAACATGATTTTGATCTTATTAAGGTCGTTGAAAAGTTTTGCCACTACATCTTAGGTAACCATACATTGGTAAAGATCCCTTTACCTACTATTAAGTTTTTTCTCTCAAAGACTTATCTTTCAGGAAAAATTGCACATTGGCTTGCCAAGATCCAGGAGAATTATTTGAATATCGTGACTTCTACCACTATCAAGGGACATGACCTAGCCCTTCAAATGGCTCAGCATGCTAAGAATGGTGAAGAAGATAGTTCCCTTTCAGCCCTCTTTTACATTGACGATCAGATCCTCCCTATTTCTGAACATCCTTGGTACAAGAATTTGGTTTATTATTTACAGAACCAAAGATGTCCAAACAACTTAGACACTCATCAAAGGATAAGACTTTGTCTTGAATCTACAAGATATGTCATTATAGGAGACTTGTTATTTCGAAGATCTAATGATGGTGTGTTAATGCTTCGCTGTGTAAACAATGAAGACGCACATAAATTGTTGCAAGAATCTCACGACTCTTCAAGCTCTATCATTCATGTAGGAGGTCATTTTTCTGCAAATACCATTGCTTTCAAGATTATTAGAAAAGGATATTATTGGCCTTCGATCTTTCACAACTCTTATGTTTTTTCGAGGTATTGCGACAAGTGCCAAAAATTTGTTGGGAAAGAATACCTTTCAACCATGTCATTCCAACCTGTCCTGCAAGATTTTCCCTTTTCAAAGTGGGGATTGGATTTTATTGGTCCTATTAACCCTCCTTCTTTAGTTGGGCAAGTTTTTATTTTGAAAGCCACAGACTATTTTACAAAATGGGCTAAAGTTGTCCCACTTAAACATTTCGCAGATGATTAGGTAATTTCTTTCCTTGACAATAATATTTTTTCCATATTTGGTCTTCCATTAGAAATTATTACAGACAATGGTCCCGCTTTCATTTCTGCTAAGATGACTCAGTTTTTGGCCAAGTTGGGGGTTAAACATTTCACGTCATCAACTTATTATCCCCAAGGAAATGGGCAAGCCAAGTCCACCAACAAAAATCCAGTAAGGATCGTCAAAAGGCTCATTGAAGATAGGCCTCATCAGTGGCACACTCTCCTCACTTATGCCCTCTGGGAAGATTGAACTACCACCAAAGTAAGCACTGATTGTACACCTTTTCAGTTGGTTTATGTTAAAAAATCCCTCTTGCCAACGAATCTAGAACTTTATTCCTTAAGGTTGATGCTACAGATCAAAGAACTAAGTTCTTCAGATATTTCGCAAAGGGTAAATGCACTACTAGCATTGGAAGAACAAAGGATGTTTTCTTTGGATAATATTAAAAGGAGACAACAAACCGTTGAGAAATATTTCAACAAGAGTGTCAAAACTGTCAAGTTTAAGGTCAATGAAAAAGTTCTTCTACGGGATTTAGCTCAGACTGATAAGGGAAGACATTCAAAATTTCATAAATTATGGTTGGGTCCTTTCAAAATCGCTTTTGTCTTAGGTACAAATTCTTACATTCTAAAACATTTGCAGGAGCGATTTTTTTCCTACAGCACTAACGGTTCTCACTTAAATCATTATGTGGAACCAACTTGAAAATCTCTAACGTTGTCTGGATTCCCTGTATTTTAGTAGTCTAGCTCTGCTTTAAGGTTTTCATTCTTTTTTCTGCTTACATTAGTTGTTTTTTGTTTTGAGCATTTCCTACTACCTTTACTTTTCTGTCACTTTATTTCTGCTATTTTAATGTTTTTACAATTTTGTTCTTTTGAACTTTGTATTTGGTCATCTTTTAGTTTCAGTAGAGAATAAGATGTTGGATCATATTCACCACAGTGACACTCCTGCAAAGCATTGTTAGTCAATAACAATCAATATTAGACAGTTGTTATGATGTCTTCTCTGAAGGACCCTTGAAATTGCTATATATTTCCACTGTTGTGTTATAAAGAATTGGTTATTTCCCGCCTCTTCTCGTTGTTTCTTCATCCATTGAGATTTTAAGAGAAAATCTGGAAATTTTCCTCCTTAAAAGTTAAAGAGCAGATTCTGGTCGATAGATTATGCATATAGTGCTAAAACCCCTCATACTTAACATTTTTCATAAGTTATTCCCAAATTCCCGGTAATATTTCCATTAAATCTGCTCACTTCCCCCTGTTGCATAATATTCCTGGTTATATTTTCTTGACCTACTACTCTTGGTCTGTGAAACCATGAGTTCTGAGTTCTAAATCTATTGAAAACAAATTTTCCTGTGGAGTCCCCAGTTTGTTGACGATTAAATTCGCAATGAAGTTTGGCCCACAATGTGTTGCTAAAGCCTATTATTATAAAAGCTAAATAATACTAGTAGGTGGGACCCCCTCGTAGATTGGAGATCAAGTCTGGTGTTTATTCAATGTTATGTTACTGTTCGACACTATTTTCATGGTTGAAGATATCTTGTTTTATTGGATAATGGATCAAGCATATTATACAGGGATCCCTTGTTTTTCCAAGATCAAGTTATACCGAAATTTTTCATGGTTATCATTGTTGAATGTTCTTGGATATATTACTTGTGACACCTACAACAAACACATGTTAATAACAACAAATGAAAAGAAACTAAAAGAAGAAAATGTCCTATGTTAACATGCTATACTATATGCATTAAAAAAGATTGTGATAAATCCTAGCTAACATAGGATGGCCATGTGAGTTATCGAGGTTGTATATAGCATAGTTGGTATGCATTTATGCATAGTGGAGATGATAATACGGGTGGCGCTCTTGGAAATTAAAGGTTGTTGGTTCAAGGTGGACGATTTGTTTGAGTAGTAGCTGGCGCATGCTAAGAATTGAATGAACTTGAAGTAGGTAAGTGATGTGCATTTACTGCACATTGCCTTTACCCCTACCATTGGACGCCACCCTAGTCAGGCTATCTTCCAAACATTATTGTTGTGGTTATGATCCGATTTCTCAACAAGGAGGAACCGCTGGGCCAACCCGCGTTTTCAGACATTTGATTACAGGTATGTTCTTTTTTTTGGCCCTTCATGAGTCTACTCTGGTTATGAAATGGATATTGGCTCAAGTATATTAGTTGTGCTTTCCTTAAGTGTTGTGACTGTGTAAATGGTGATTGTGAGTGAAACATTGATGATTCTCTTTGAAATGATGTTGAATTCATAGCATTACTAGTTATCCTAGGGTTTTAGCAGTCACAAGAGATATTTGTTATTCTTGTTGGTTTACTTAGAAGATCCTTATTGGTCTTGGTGGGATATCTTCATGCTTCGCATTGTGGTATCCAGTCTGTGGGTTTTTATGGAGTTTAATGACTGAAGTGTTCGTGTCACCACGCATTGTACATATGGGTAGTTGGTTGCTTTCACCACTAGAGGTCCAAAAGTGGGTTTCTATGTTCTTACTCAACCCTATCTTCACCTCTATGTTGTAGTTGTTTGGTCGAAAGGAACGAGGGTTATACCCTACGTTCGTTAAATAACATTGTCATGCCAAGTTAAAGCCCCACCCTCTGTTATGGCCCTTGTCATGGAACTGTTTCCTGTCCACAAACGAATCATAGCTCTCTTTATGTGTACACCTTTGGCCTCGAAGTTTTCACCATTATGAGGAGTTGGCTCTGTTCCTCCTGTGATGGCTATCAAGCAAACCCTTAACCCTCCAGTCTAGATTTTCATAGAGAATATTGTCGGGCCTGTCAAGTTTGTTATGGGTTATTGGGGATTGAATGTGTGGCCGATGACTTTAAATGAAGACTCGTCCAGTTGGTCATATGGTTGTTGTTATTGCTGGCATTTAGTTATTGCCTCTGTGATAATAATGAAAAATCTTGCATTGTTATTGGCACAACTTAAATTACACAGTCGCTCTTCTTATGATTAATAACTCAGTATTGCTTAAGGGAGGAGGTCATTTCCCCGATTCGAATCGATACACGGGCATGTGTTCTTTTCACAGCTTGTTAGGTCAATTGATTTTACGACAGTAATGATTGGTTGGATGATACAGTCACTGGCATTTTTGTGCTAACGATTGTTTGGGTGTTTAGCTGACATTGGTTAAAAATTCTTGATGTTGCTCATGCCTGTCGCGTGGTGTGTATGGTTTTTGCACAATGAAATAACGGTCATGGTAACTATGGTTTTCTTTTGGGTCGAATGATTATGCAATCGAACGACTATAGAAACTATACCCACTATATCCTTATGGTTTTTTCAATTGTATAAGACTGAGTTTGCACAACATAGTTGGTTACAGATGGACTAGATCGAATTAATATTGTGTTATTAGTGACTTAGCATGATGGATTGAGTTATTATTGTAACTATGTGTTTGATTTTGTTATATTGCATCGTGATGTTTTGGTGACTGCACACTGTGCACAATATGGATAGCTTGGATTTCACAGAGTTTTAAGCATGGTTATTTATTGCAATCGACCATTGGTTAAGAAGGGTATGTTTTCGCGACCTCGTCGTGTTGGATGGATGGCCCAGCTTTTAAGTCACATTGAATTGTTTTTTTTTTTAAATGGCTGAATTGCAATGCCTGGGTGAGTTACCCTTTGCATAGTTGTGTCTAAATGGTGGTTGTTGGTTATATGTTTAGATATCGATTCGGATTTTGCAATTTAATCCGGATTGTGGGGTTTAC
>JZKD02S1571680.1:86431-106396 GCA_000966675.3 Picea glauca | reverse complement strand
GAATATCAGAGCATTTAAATGACATGCTCGATTGCATTGACTATGTGACTTCATTGTGAATTCTGGAAACATGAATTTGAGTATATTTGTTGTTTGAAGTAATGTATGGGCAGTGATTGATTTCAATGGTTAACAGAGTAGAAAGGCTATTGTTTGGAAATTGTTATGAGATGCAAAGAAGGGAAGAAAATCATCTTTACAAATTGTGTGGAATGCAAACTATCTTGTGATGGCGTTGTGTTGGATATTTGATTGTGAACAATAAACTAGTTAAATGCACAAAAATTGTTATTTGGTCAAGATGATTGATGGTTGCTGCATCTCTTTTCGCAGAATGTTTTATGGATCACTTAATTAATTTCATGAACAGTAATCATCTTTCTTCCCTTCCATTATTTTATTTTTTGCTAATTACAAACCCCGTCACATCCCATATTCATTTTTCCACTTCATGTTCTGAGATCAATTATAGTCAAGAGAATTTTGGTGTTAAAGCAGTTGAAAGTGGCAGTGTCTTGTGTGGATTACAGTGATGTTTTATTGGGTTTCTTACAGTTGATTGTTGTTGTCATTGAAAAGTAACAGTGTTCTTTTCCCCCTCATGGACTCATGTTTTCGCTCAATACAAACCCCTCACATATTCCAGAATCCTTTTCACCCCCTGCTCATTGATAAACGATAAAATAATTTGTATGGATTGGATTGCATGAGTCTGATATATTGTTGAGCCAAAATCCATTTGATATTTTAAAAGAGTTGTCATGTATGGTTAATTAAAAGATTGTTTCTAATAAATCACGCATGTAGGGATGATCTATTCAAATAAAAGGCTAAGAACAGAGGCCTATTACGCTTCTGTCAAAGAGAAAGACTAAAACTGGTAGCATCGCAAACTGGGAAATATGGATTTTGAGGTTTTATTTTATCTATTGTTTATGGAAGTTGACTTCAGGTATCGTTGGAAAACATGTTTTATTATGGATATATGAGTATTATTTTTTGAAAAAATTCAAATTCCATGAGCTAAAATTGCCAAAAGTGAATATGTTGATGTGGGACACAAGGAGGTGTGTTTTTCTTAACTAATGGTTATGTTATGATTGTTATAATTGTTATGAACTAAAGGGAGTCACAAGGGGTCCAACCTACTAGTTATTATTTATTTATGACCCTTATTATATTATAATTATTACTCTTCCCCCTAACTAAAGTTAGTCGAGTCTTTTAATTAACTTAACTAATGAGTTGGTTCAACTACTTCAACCAATTCTAATTTGTTAAAATTAAAAGGAAAGGGAGGATAGAAGCAGAAGCATGCTAAGGTTTGTTCTTTGAGTTTATGTTGAGATAATTCAATTTTCATTCATTCATATATTCATCCCAAGCCTAATTCTCTTTTATGATAGCAGGGACTTATTGTAGACATCAATATTCAGGGTTGAATCAAATCATTCAAACACTTTCTTTTTAGAGGTGTTGATCTATCTTTGATAATCTGTGTAGACTTGTTTGTTTGTGAATTAGTTTTCATCACTGATAAAGGCTATTGTGCAGAGTTGATTGGGAAACCATCTATGGCAAGCTAATCCAACTTTTAGCGTTCAGTTTTGGTTTTCTGTTAGAGGTCCTTTTGTATGTTCCATCGGGGATGTCTAAGTTTGACTTTGGTCCAAGATTTATGTATGAGATTTTGTAAAGAAAATGACTCTTTGGTGAATTGGAATGAAATAAAGGATTGCTTTATGTCTCATCTGTTTTGATTATCATCTTGGTTTCTTTACTTATGTTCTTACATTTATTTCAACAACTGTTATATTCAGAAAATTACATAAAAAGTGAATTTCCAGCAAGTTTTTTGTTGATAAAAGACTAGCCTAAGCACTCGTAATTAATACTTGTGAGTTAGGATGTTATTTTTGTTGGCTATAAACATAGGGTGATATTCCCGTGTACTTGTCTTTAGCCAAGTAAAGTCTGAAAATGCTTGAGTAAGATCATTTCATATATTTTCCTCAACACCATTGTACTCCAAGGATTATGTTTATGTCAAGGAGGTCCATCACATAAACGTCATGTACTAAATCATGCCTACCCAGTGTAAGCTTCATCCCTAGAATGCACCTGTTACATGGCATGTTGCTTCCTCATGCTACCTCCACCTTGAATCCTTCAAACTCAACTGTCGATATATGCCTCCTCTATAGCAATGTCGAGTCAATAAAGTTGTGAGAAGAACCCCCATCGATGAACAATGACACCTTTTTCCCCTACAACACTCCTCTCATCCCTGAAGGTGTTGTACTTGGGTACCCCACTTATGGATGCCAATGTAGTTCTCTCCTCTGTTGCACTATCGTGACCTACGGCCTCCTCCTCCACAGTTTCGGTGGTGTTTTCCTCCATGTTATGGATGTGGCCGAAATCCTCATCCTCTTCATTATCTAATGTCACCTCAATGTAATGAACTTGGCCACAGCCCATACACTTGTGGGATGGGTTCGATGGATCTTTGCATGTGTAGCATAGTTGTTTCCTTCTCAGTTCTCCTCTAGTATTCTCATCCATCCTACCTCTTCCCCTGTCAAAGCCCCTTGGGTCTCTACCTCTTGGGTTCATGGGAGGTCTTTGGTCTCTCCCTCTGATGTTTAGAGGTGTTCTAAGCACAAATTTCATTTTTGCAGCTGGGCCTAGATATATCGTCCTCCAGGTAGCATCCTGCAGGATGGTAGGCTTAAAATCCTTACTCCAACCCTTCAAGGGTTCCATCAAACCACCAGTGAAGAGCATCATGAGTCTGGACTGTGACACGTCTTGCACCATGACTGCTAGCCTCTGGAACTCCTCAATATACACCTCTGGTGCCCCTGTCTAACTGAGATGTGTGAGTTCCCTGAAATGTAGCTCTGGATCCCCCTAGTCAAACCTATAAATGAGTCTCTGAGTAAACTTTGTATATGCCACTATCTAATTGTGGCCAAGTGTGGTTAATCCATGATACCACCAATAATGAGCTTTTCCATCCAAGTACATGGTGGAAAACTTGATGGCCTCCATCTCCCTCATAGGTTTGTGTTGCAAGTAAGTGTCTAGTTTGTGTACCCACATCTGTGCAGTCATCTTGGTTGAACCATCAAAGTAGGGAATCTCCATCTTCCCAGCCCTGCGCTCAAACTCATAGTTTCTCCTGTGGTACGACCTGGGATTGTTTCTGAATTTTAATCCACATAAATGATCTAGGGTGATCTGCCTCTACAGTGGTAAGCTCAATGAGTTGTACTCCCTGGAATATTGATCAAACAAATCATCAAACTCATCTAGGTGGTTGGGCCATGTGGGTTCATTTGTGAATGAGGGTAAGTACGGCCTAGGAGTATTCCTGCTATCTATCTGTCCCTGTGGTTCTCCCCCTCCATCGCTTCCCTCATAATGATGATAGGGAATATCTTCCTACTGATACCTATTCCCTCCATGAGATCCACTAGTTTCCTTATTGGCATAAGATTCTGGACCTTTCCCCTTGTCATTCATTGCCATCAACATTTTTGTTATCCTTGTTTGGTTTTCATATACCTTCTTTAAGGTATTTGATATTTCATCCTGTCCTCTACGGTTTGCCTCCTGGTTTTCCTATAAGTGGTTAACCAACGTACTCTATGTATGGTTTATGGATTTACGAAGTTCCTGTGTTAATATTGCCAAGCCCGGTGGCTCACTGTCCTCACCTGAACCCTCCATATCGACTTCTTCCTCACCTGTCTGTTTCCTCGTTCTACCCATATAAATTCCATTGAATTTCTGCATGCACTAATCCTCAGAGGATGGGAGGATCAGAGCTCTGATACCACTGTAATGTTCCCAAGACAATTTTTTTCCCTTGGAACACTAACTGACCACTGATTTACTTCTCTGTTTATGTGTGTTTCTAGGTTGGCCTCCCAAGTTTCGGCCTTAGGTTTATATCGATTTATTAAGCACTGATATGAAGATATACTCAATGAAAATACAAGATCTAACCAATACATAAAATATGGAACCCAAAAGAAAATATCTGAACTTTATTATTATGAAAAAGCAAGAACCTGATACAAAGTGGATGCATATATGGAATAACATCATATGGCTCGAAGAGATAATGTAAGAGCTGCTACAAAAATCTCCCGATAAGACAAAACAAGCCTCCAAAGGCTAGATATTCAATGAAGGTCAATACAAGAAGAACCAGGGTCACGTCCAAACCCCCCTGGCTGATGGCACGTCCTGTTGAAGAGATGAGAAGACCAATATTTCGGTCCAAATGAATAATGTCTCTGAATAGCATCAAACTCCACCAAAAGATAGATTGGGGCAAGTAGAATCCCTCTTTGAAGTCTCAAGATCAAATACCAAGATATACTCCTCCAAACTGTTGAATCCTCAATCAACACTGCGCCCTCCTGAAGACTGCCAACATCAATATTTTGGCCCTGATGAAGGAGGCCTCCAAATCCCTTGAAACTCTCTAAGAAGATAGATCGGGTTGCCAAAAACCACTAGGAGAAGTCTCAGGGTCAAATCTAAGGTGTAACCCCCTCAAACTAACAATATATGAATCACATTTGTGCCCTTCTTCTCTCAAAAACGTCCCAAAGATGAAGATAATAATATATCCAGAGTAACACTCCCAAAGCACTCCAGATCTAATGGACAAGGCCTTGCATGTAATACCCAGGTGCTAGAATCTCAATAGACCCTGTCACTAAGCTGGATCAAACTCTTCTCCAAGGATTGGTGTGCCCCCTGTTGGAAAACCCTCAAGGGTACGACCTGTTGCTCTCCTGAATAGTTGATGGTACCTGTGAATACTATAGAATGGTGTGGGTGGAGTATCTCTTCCCTGAGACCAAGCTTCGAACAATTTGAATAGACTTTTTCACCACTGAGTTGTTCTCTAGGGTTTGTATTCTCAAAACCCTCAAAAATGTGTGCTCAAGAGCCTAATAGCAAATGCATAACAATCCAAGATGAAGTGAGAGGTGCACCCTAGGATTTCCTTTATACCTCTTTCTGTTTCTCTGTTGAGTTAAGTTAACCCTGAGGTTCAACCCCTAACTCAACCTCAAGTGCTCTATTCCTCTAGTGAGTTACTTTTTACCTTTTTACCTTTTTCCAAGTCAACTTCAAAATATAACATTGAGTTAGTTGACCTTTCCCCATACTGCATGAGACTATGGTCTAGTGGGGATGACTAGACCACTAAGTCTTTCCAAACCTCTTCATAAAGAGGTGGGGGTCATTACAAGGGCTACGCTTTCACGCCGAGCCACGTTGTCGCACCCTGTCTATAGTGTGTCTTGCAACGATGCAAGATCGTCGCAGTTCACGATACAATGGACCTGTGACGATCTCAATGAGTAGGTAGCCCCCAAAAAATCGACCTAACATCCAAATTTGACCAATGAAAACAAAATCTGAAACCATGAAAGGATAAAGAAGAAGAATATTACCTGTTTGATGAAGACGGTTCAAAAAATGATCCACCACACGCTCTGCAATCAACAGTTGAAATTTGGGGAGAAAAAGGGTTTTGGGGCACTATTTGGGTAAATTTGCAAATGAAATGGTAAAATGGTGTTTTGTCCTATTTTATTGTTTTTTACCACTTTTTATTGCAAAATTTAATTATTTTTATATTTTATCCATGCCCTGAAGTCTAACCGACGTTGCGAAGTGTTGACTGTTGCAGATTAAAAGGTCTAGGGATGAGACATTTGAACATAGGTCCACCCTTGTGGGATTGCTTTTGCATATTTCTCTTATGTACAGATGCTTTTAGGTTTTTTCAGGAAAAACTCCGAGCAGAGTCTTAATTATTTCTCATGCTCATGAAACCATGAGAATGTAATCGAGTAATATTTTGATATTTTTTCGAACTCACATTGGTAATACCAAAAACGAAACCTATGGAGTATCCTTTAATCTCTTTTCAAGCTCCCAAAACATGAAAATATGGTTGAGCGACCTTGTTCTTTTCACGCTCGTAAGAGTATTTGTATAAAACGTCTGATGAGCGGTAGGTTATCTCTTTTTTGGTCTCGTCAGACTAATTTACGAAAAAGGACCTTATGGAGTTCTCTTTAAGTGTCTTTCAAACTCTCTAAAAATGAAAAACCTTTGGACTCATTAAACAAACATCGAAAGACCCATATGGGATCGAACCACTCATTATTAGGGTTCTTTAAACATACTCTGAGGGACTTGTCCGAAGGATGAGCTTACATTTACAAGCATATGTTATCCTCCTCAAGCTTGAGTAAAAATAAAGAGGTACTCGCTAGAAATGGTTGGGGGAAATTGCGAAAGAAATATGTCTATGTATTTGTGTTAGTGGCAGTAATAGTCGCTCTTGAACATGACACCCCCCTTCATCATTATATACGGGTTGGGAAATCCATTTGTCTCTAATTTCACCATCCAAAATTTCATATGTTGGGTCCTCCTTGAGTCAATGTTACCAAGCCAACTGTCGTGTCGTTCATATGTTCAAGAGAAGTCCAACCTAAACAAGCCTTCTATCGAGTCGGCCATCTGCAGTTGTAAATTTTCTACCATGTAGGCCTTCCCTCAGTCAGTTATGAATCACTTCATGTGCTGATCTACTTCAAATATGTTACATATTTTGTGTCATTGATGGGGGATACATCAAGGCTCTCCTATGACGATTCTTTTCCTACCGACTTCAACTCATTATCCCGGAACATGATTTAGAAATCATTTAGTACCTTAGAGCATGCCTCAATGGCAGGTTTCTTCGCTTTCAACAGTGGGTTCACAACATTGACCCCTGATTGGAAGATTACATCGAGTGTTCAACTTCAATTCATTTATTCACATTCGTTGGATTGTAGTAGAATACCTTGGGAGTCATTGTCATCAATGGTGATTTCCCTCGCACTTGTTAACGGTTTTCATTAATGACCCGTAATCAAGTGGTTTCTACCATGTTCGACTTCGACACCTATAATCACATGGCTAGATTCGTACTTAGAGACGATGGAAATGAAGACCCTGGATCTTATCATCTTAGTCCAAGTTGTGAAGGAGTACTCATTAGTTTGTACTAACACATAGATCCATTGTGTATGTCTCGTGGCTATGTCCAAATTTGAATTCTTTAGAGCATAGATCCATAGTGTATTCATGGTGGCTATGCTGAATCATGATGACATGGATCCATAGTGTATATTTAGTGTCCATGACGCACTTGACACTTACGATTAGAGTCACTTGTATTCTGAGCACGGGAATCCTACCCTAGAAGATGGTATTTTATTATGCAGATGCTTGATTGTTTGTAGGCTCCCGATCGATGTGCTCCTTGTTTTTCGACACACACATTCTACAAAGTATTTCAGCTGTCACAAGTTCCAGTTTCATAATTTGGGGGCCATTTTGTTACACATTATTTTGGTCACTTCAGTGATCGAATGACAACATGTGCCCTTGTTCCCTGCAAATAATAAAAGATACTTTCTCCATGAGAAAAGTTGTTTGTTTTTCCTCTTTCAAAAACTATAACAAAGAAGGTTGTCGCACCCTGTTGTATGCATGGGGTGCGGCGATGCATGATCATCGCACTCTGCAATAAAAAAGGACTGCGACGTCGACGCATTCTGCCTATGCATAGGGTGCGACGATGCTTAAGCAAAGGAAAATTCAAAATTCATGAATGTGCTAGAAGGGAATCTTCTAGAAGATGAGGTGTCTCTGATCGGTTTGGATATTACTCGCTTATTTGATTTAGTGGGATCATCCTAATCCCCTCATTCATCTCTATTTCACCCCATATAAAGAGGGATGTCTTATGGAAAAGGCTAAGGTTTGCACGGGCTTGCATATGCATGAGGAGTTCTACTCTAGATTATGCTTGAGAGCTTTTCTTTAGTTCTCTAAGTTAGATTGTCGATCTTCTTCATCAAAGGCATTGGAGAAAATGTGTGTTTGTTGGAGCAAAGAGCCATTGAAAAGGGACCTTGTAACATCAAGGCATGGGTTGTATTCTCCACTTTCCATTTAATATAATGTAACAATACATTTCTTCCCTATAACGGTGTCTTAACTTTTATTGTATAACTCATTGATCTTATACATAGAATTCATTGGAATATATATATCTTTGTTTTCCCTCTTTGTTAATTTGTACTTTTTAAATAGGTTCATCATCCTGCAAACTCAAAGAAGGAGCTAAAAGGACAACACTAGTGAGGATCATGCATCATTTAAAAGGTATGTCACTTGTACCTATCTAAACTAGTTTATATCACAATGAAGTCTAAGGTGAAGTGTGTATTCTTTCTTGTTTTGTTCTAGCTTCCTATAGAAGTTAGGAAGATTTGTTTGTGTATGCACTTACTGATTAGTCTGATAACAAGAGGATTTGATGGAAATCAAGGCATGGATAGAATTTCCTTTCTTGGGATTCTGATCTTCTGGATTCCTCTTCTTGGCTCCCTCGGGAATGTGATCTCCAAAGTTATTTTTATAAAGTATTTGAGTCATTATATCTATTTGTTTATGCATGCATGCGGATTCTGGATGGAATCCTTTATTGCAGTATGTGCATTTCTCCCCTTTGATTCCCTTTACACATTTGGATCCAGAGGCATCGATGAAGGGTTTTGAGTACCCTTCCTTCCTCGGATTTGCATGAGATTTCCTTTTGTCTTTATCTTTAGATTTTTTATATTGATGGTTGTCATCTTGCACAGTAAGTGCATGCGCCTTTGGGCCTTTGATTTTTCTCGTGTTGATGAGCTTGGTTTGCTCTTGTGTCAGGGATTCGATAAATTCCTCAAGAGAAGACATCTTTCAGGTGGCTCTAGAGGCGAATTTGACTGAATGGAATGTGGATACGAACACAGATAATTCAGGACCAATTTTGGAGATAATGGTGAGAACCATTTGTTTCTCCTCCTTAGATTTATCAACCCCGCAAGCTTTGAGTTACGATAGTAAATCCTTGTATTTTGTAAAGAAATCTTGGAGATTGTCAAAGATTTTTGGATCTAATGTGAGCAATTCCACCTCGAGCATGTGTCCCCTCATCTCATCCAATTTTCCAAAGAGCCCTTCCATGGTGTTCCAGGCTTCATTAGGAGTTTTATAGGAAGATATGTGAAAAAGGAGTTCGGGAGAAATGAGACTGCAAATTGTTCTGAATTCTTCATCCATTCGATTTAGATACTTCGATTTTTCTATGGATGATGTCGGTTTTGTCTCTGTATTCATGGTTAACATGTTCAATCCTTTTCTTCGAAGATGCATGACCATATTCTCCTTCCATGCAAAGAAGTTGTAGGGTGTAAGAATGAATTCTTTTGGAAATTCCATTTTTCTGTTGTCTTCAATCTTTGGTACTTGCAAAAAAAATTTGGTGTAGCTTTGCTTAGCAGTCCGTCATCTATGATACCATGTAAATGTGTTGAAACTGCACATAATATATCTATCTAGAAAATGCCACACAAATTTGCAGAGATAAATTGAGAAAGAAGAAGCAAGAGAGAATGAATGGAAGAATTCTCATTAATCGTTAAGAATAATGAATAATTTACACATGCTATACTCTTTATAACTAAACCAATGCGCACTGGAGGTGAAGCCAATGCGCCATAGTGGTGGTTTAGAGTGACCTGGACACACACCATAAGTTATGGGAGTGAACTGCAACCTAGTCTATTCTCTCGGGAAATTACGGGAGTGAACTGCCACCTGGTTGAGTTAACTAGTCTACTAGTCTACAGTTAACTGACTGAAACAGAGTGAAATGAGGAGGAGATCAGGGAATCATGGGCAATTCTCTAGTATGGTGATGATACCAATGCTAATGCGCATTAGATGGTGATGATCCCAATGTTGCATGGTGACAAAACCAATGCAGCATCTAGACTCTACTCAACTAGACAAACTGAAGTGAAAACTGAAGAGAATATTCTCGTAGAGGAATATTCTCCCTAAACTTTAGGAGACTGGATAAAGAATAATAAACATAGGAAAAATAAATCCTAGGTGTGTGTGAAGTAAATCCAACACTCTCCACACCTCCACTTCTTCTTTGACCCACATTACATTTTGTACTAATCTTTTCCATCTTGATATTTTCCTAAGGAGGCAATTGAGATGTTTGGAGTCTTACCTCTGCTACCCTCTAGTCTGGGCTTTCATTTTTGAGGTGGAATTTGTAACCAAGGCCCCCAAAGTAGTCACGGTGAATATATCGTTATCTATATCATAACTTGGGGACCACCTAGGGTATGCAAGAGGGTGAAATGGTGATTGTGAGGAGATTCCACTTTTTGAGGCCTTGCTTTTCTCTTTCTCTTCCACCATTAAAGCCAATGTGTCAATTGAGAAGAGGGGTAGGATGGGACCCAACTTAGATAATATATGGTTGAAGGTATACATACGATTAGGACCAAATGTGGTGGGAGTCCCTCGTGTTGCAAAGAGGGAGAGAAGGTTGAATTGTCCAGAGGAGGTGGACAGGGATGAGTGAGTGGTACCAGAAGAGGTTCCCACTACCTCAAATAGAGTAGCATTTTTAGAGGCATATTCCACTCCCCCTTCTAATTCTCCTTCTGATTTTCATTTCTTATTTCTCTTGGTCTATATTTCGTTCTCATTATCTCCCTCTTCCCTTTTTTCCTTTTCTTTCTCTTTGCACCTGTCTCCTTGTTGTCCTCCCCACTTTTCTTAAGAGGACTTCCTCCTCCCACAACTAGTGCTTCTAGGCCCTAATAAATTCCATGAGAGGTTTGTTTCTATTGGGGAGGGTTTTTTTTTGCTATTGGGGAGGGGGTCTTGTTGTCTTACTATTCCATTTTTGTACTATTAGAAGTCATGGGTGCTATAGGGCTAGTAGCAGTGGTTCCTTTTCCCAACTCTTCCATCATCCTTTCAAATTACTACTTAACCTACTAATTAATGGATCATAACAAAGGAAGTTCCTTCTACATGTTGTAATTGGTAACTAGGTAGGTAGTTTTTTAGGTAGGCCACTTTCGTCCAATGCCCCATTTTGCGCATTTTTTCACACTTCAATAGGTCTAGTTGAAGGGGAAGAAGGAATGTTTAGTCTATATAATGTCAGTCAGTCAAATGGATATGGATATGGTTGATATGTTTACAACTGAGTGAGGAGAAATTCATGAGGTAATTCATCCCTTCATATCCCTCCATACAAACGCAAAATGGGATTGGACCTAGTTAGTTCCCGTTAAGTAGTTCCCAATAAGAGGTAAGGGTGGCTAGTTCATGAGGCAAGGACTCGAGCTACTCCTCTATCTCATTCTGGTCCTTCCTTCCCCTCAAAGAGCTATTCGACATACTTTTACCAGGAAGCAGTTCATGATGAAATTTGTCCAACTCTATATTCTCCATATGATCTATGGCAGTCAAGGAGTGGACAAGGTGCTTCATGAGTATCTAGATGGAAATAGAAGGATGCAACTAATTGAAACCCTTGAGAGGAAAGGGAATAATTTCTTTGTCCATCACACTTGAGAGGCCTAATTTTTTTTCTTTTCAATAATTCAATGTAGACTTTTAGAGCATGCAAGGTTAACTTATCGGCCCACAACCATGGGAGGCCATTTCCTACCATACTCACTATATCAACACTCATAAAACCACACGGTTCATATTTGAAAATCCCATCTCTAGGTTTGGATGTCATAGAATTCTGAAAATGGATCAATGTCAACACTTCATGAGATCTATTGTTGGTTTCAACCTACCGAACAACTATGCGCTATTGACCCGGGGTTCGTATCTTTTAGGGTACCAACAAAGCCTAAAACTATCGGCCCTTCTGGTGAACCAGAAGGCAACACAACACATAGGATGCACTACACAGTGTCACCCGAGATAGATTTTATGGGTGGCTGCAAGACTCAGGTGTTTGCAGCCTAGGATTGAGTATGAGATAGAGGGTCTGCGTTCTGAGCCATTGCTTATGATTTGTATTACAAATTACTGTTATCTGACCTTCAGGATTTAATAGCGCAACAACAATGAACTAAACAATATAATAACTCATTCATTCATCACATTCAACATTTAACTAACAAAAGTAAATAGAGATATGCATGCATTCATGACATTACATAGGTATTACTGTGGTTCACCCCCTCTCGGGGTTACGTCCACAAAGATTTGGCTCTTGGCTCTCTTATTATGGTAGTTCTGCAGTCCTCACGCCTCGCGCTTACAATCATCCTTAGATCGGTAAGATCTCTATGAGGCAAACTAGATCGCACCAGGATCCTCAGCCTGTGATCTGATCCTCGAGGTCTACTTCCCTCTTAGATCACTCGTTAAAAGTAGTTCTCTTATCAAAACATTACATAAAACGAGTTCAACTCTACAACAGTAGTAAATCTCAACCTTCGTAAAATCTCTGAACTTGTCTTTGATACCTGCTTTCCTATATCTATATCTATTGGGTTGTTCATCCATTTACACAAAAACTCTTACCAAAAACCCTAAATCTATTGTCGTTAGGTATTCCTTCTTCACATGTGTTCGTTGCTTCCTTCCAGTTATCACCTCCTTCTTGCATGCATGTGTGTTGTGCTTCTTCACAGTTGTCACTTTCCTCCTACACGCTTTATTTCCAATGATTGCTCTTCCAACTGTCACTCTTCTTCGTGCATACTTTATTTCCCATTTTAGTGTGCTACCAATAGTCCCCCAACACTGACATGTGACTCGTTTGAGTCACCTAATCTTTTTGAGCTACCTTGATCTCTTCAGAGATCATCTGGAACTTTTCCCTTAGCTCTACTGCTATTGTCAGTTCCTGCGCAGTATTCTCCTTAATGGTTTCTATTACCTGAACGACCACTTCGGCGTTCAGTAGTCCTGCGCATTATGCCTGGGTCTGCACCATCTGTGCTCTATCCGCTTCTACCTGTCCGAGTACTTCTTCTACCTATTTCTGTAACGGTTTTATTTGAGCCCGTCGCTCCTGTTTCTGTGTCTGTCCAGTGATGAGTTATGCGTGCATCTTATTCAACTCTTGCGTCCCCTTTACGCATTCTGGGATCGGTATGATAATTTTCTTCTGCTTGAGTTCTTGGATCACTGCATTGATCCTT
Source organism: Picea glauca (assembly GCA_000966675.3). Taxonomy (NCBI): domain Eukaryota; kingdom Viridiplantae; phylum Streptophyta; class Pinopsida; order Pinales; family Pinaceae; genus Picea; species Picea glauca. Next base: position 93,266 of record JZKD02S1571680.1, on the reverse strand, counting down.
TCCTCTTCCTTGTCCCAGCGTTGAACCTGTGGATCCTCCTCCAGTCTTGTCCAAAGTTGCACTTCTTTGTCGAGCAAGTCAGTTGCTGTGATAACCTGTTTCTCCATCTTCTATATTTGCATTGTTGCTGCCTGCCTTCTTTGCTCCTTTACTACTGGTGGAGTCGTTGGTGTTAGTTGTTCTTGGAGATCCCCAATCTCCTTCTGGTATTGCGCAATTGCCTGCGCAATCTGGTCGATATTTTCTATGGCTGGGAGTTCGTTTCCCTCCGCGGTGTTTGGAAGTTTCCCAAAACTTTCTCCCATTATGTGTTCCAATTCATTCCTATGTTCCATCTCCTTCTGAGTTTTGGATTTGGCCTGCTCGTACTCTTTTTCCAATGCTTCCTGTTGTTTTGTTGCTTTCTGTAGCTCAACTAAGTTCTTATGTGCCCGAGACTACATCTTGTGGTCGACACTAACCTGTAATTTGTGTACTTCCCTTGACGGCATCTGTGTCAAGACCAATTGAATGTGGTCCAAATCCTTTAGTGGTGTCTGTCCCACTATTTCATCCATTCGCAACATGCTCAGTTTTATGTGGAAAGTTGTGTTTGTCTGTGGCATTGGGAGAGTTGGGTCTCGTTCTTCGATCTCCACTCTTTCGTTGGTTTGTGTTGTCAACTACTCTATGCCTCTGCTGCTAGTTACTCTCTGGGATTCTCCGAGTGTCTTGAGGAGTTGTCTTATTTTTGCCAGCTCTTTCTATAGATTATCCTTGTGATGTGTTGCGTGATCGAAGTATTCCACCAGACAATCCTGGACCATTTTGGCGATCATTTCTCCATCGTCCTTCGCGATCGTCAGGTCTGGTGACACTCATTATGCCTTTGATTTCTTGCGCACGACTGCGACCTATTCAGTCGGTCTCTTATTTCCCTCGGGCTCCTATGCGATGGGGTTTGGGGTGGTCCCCTACATTCCCTTGGCTTGTTTTGGCTGTTCGTTGGTCTTTTTCTTCCCCTTCTGGGTTCCTGTCTACTTCAACCCTTTGTTTGTTGGAGTTTGTTTGTTTTGGCCTATCCTTGGTTTATTGGGCACTAGTTTTTGCGAAGGCTGTGTTTCCGCCTACGTTCCCTCTCCTTCTGCGGGTCCTTCCAGTACTTCCCGGGGAATGGATGGGATATTCCAGTCAGCAGACCATTCACTGGTGACCATGTCTATGTCACCTTATGTGATGCAGTAGCGCATCGGTAGGCACTGTTTATCGAGATCTTTCCTCGGTTGTATCCACATGGCTTTCTGTGTTGCCCAAAAGTTAGTGATGTTCCCATATCGCGCGACAACTTCTAGAGTTACTCTCCATGACCGGTTAATAGCTTCCTGCATATCCCATAGGTATGCTTCAAAGATGATTACATTGTTCATCTTTTGTCTGGTCTGTGGCCCCGATCTTAGTACTCGATGTCTCGTTCCCTTGAGCTGTGGTCTCGTAGCAAAAACTACATATTCTGGTTCCTGCCATCCCATGAAGGCTATAAGGGTTATCAACCATGAGTAATGAAATTATGTGCCAAGTTCTCGTGTGTCCCTGCTGTCCACTTGGAATAAGTTTAATAGATAAGGTGCCAATCTCACGAAGGTGCCTTCTGTGCACTGAGCTGCAACTGCGATGACTCTTGCTGGTACTTCATCTTTGCGGCATTTTCTTAGCAACTTACAGGATAAGATCTTTGTGCCCAATTGTGTTGTTGGGTTGTTGATCTGTTTGATTATAATTCATCTTGTCCCCCTCGCTATGCCATATTTCTTCTTCATTTCCTCTGCTAACGCTTTTTCCTTGGATTTATCATCCAGAATCATCACGAGATTCATACCCCGGTTGGGTAGTCCTATTCTCTGCGCGATAAGGTCCATTGTTATGGGGATGGGTCTATCCAGCCATATATCCCCTCCATGTCTAGCTACTAACAGCTACTTGACGCATGTTGTCGCGTACTGGCCTCTACCAAAGTGTGGGAGTTGCAGCAGTCCTAAAATTCCGATTCAGTCCAGTCCAACTACCCACTGATGTGGTTGGTTGATTGTTTCTCCAAGTTGGTTGACCACTATGTTCTGCATAAACACTCTGGGTGCAAGTTATGGGTACTTAGTGTCATCTGAGACATCATATGAATGAATTTTATTCTTACTTTATATTCCACCCCATCGATGATGCTGCTGAAGATGTAGTGATGAAACTTTTTTCAAACACTCTTCATGGAAATGCTAAGAAATGGTATGATAACCTTACTAATGCTAGCATCACCTCTATGGAAGTGAGGCACTAGCATTGTGGAGGATCATTCTTGGCATGTTTATGGTGTTTTCTATCATTGGAAGGTTTACAACTAAGGTTTGATAAGCTCTTCATTGATTTGTAAGTGTATTTCTCATGCAAAACTTCTTAAATGAATGGTTGTAGGTTAAATCTCTTACTTTTATGGTTACATTGTTATTATTTTTCTTAATCATTGAAACCCTAGGTAGCAAGCACACAAGTAAGTCATTGCTACATGTCCCCATGATAGAAAACTTGTTTTAGCCATTGATTAAGGAGAATATATCCTAGTCGTTGCTACACTATTTCCCCTTTTTCTGAGTTAGATTTTGAACATAAATTGAAGAAAGAAGACGTCCTAGGCCTAATTGATTTTACACCTAGGGTTTGAAAGGCCTTGGCCCTACAACACTTTTCATCCCTAGATTTATGTTTTGAAGCTAGCCATTTTTGCCAAGGATTTTTTAGGAAAGAGGGAGGAGCATGAGGCCTTGCTTAAGGAACACCGGAATGAGCCTCCTCCCCTTAGGGTTTTGACTTTGTGGCCCTGCCATTGCAGCACTAGAAAGCCTAACTCTCTTGTCCTTGAATTTAGATTCTCCCGAGACCTAGCCCTTGCTCCTTGACTCCATTATACCCTAAGGCACTAGTCTAATTATCCAACGTTGAGCTTCTTGTGCCAAAACAACACTCTCAAACTTCTTAAATTTCAAACCCTAACTAACCCTAGCGTCTCACTAACCCTAACTTAATGATGACGTCATGCCTAGTTTAAGCTCTTGGCTGGTATAAAAGGTTGCGGCTAGGTCATCTAGTGATAGACATTGATGTGTAGATAAATTTCATTGGCCTATTTTGCAAAACGTCCACCCCATTGTCTACCAAACTAACCTAGAAGAAAGTTGACGTCACCCTCTAGCAAGTATAGTGACGCAGCTACGTTTGTATGTGAGCATTCAAATGATATTTAATGCGTTGTGTTAATTCAAGGATTGATTTTATACATTGAATGCTATATCGTTTTCAGTGTTATTGAGAAGTAATATCATAAGCTATAGTCATTTTTTGCAATCATTGACTTCGTCAATAATTACTGCTATTTGTGCTCATGTATATTTAATGTTGATAGTCATTAATCCATGAAGTACTAACCACTATCCGCACGTTTTAGTTTTTATTGTTGCCTTGTCTCACAAACAGGTGCTCCTTTGTGGTATTTCTTCATTTTGACTATCCTCCTGGCGGTAATCTGTGAAAGGGAAAACCTACCTTTATCCTTCAATAGCCTATGCCTTTCAAAACCCCAGATTACCAGGGACGTTTCCCTTGGGATTAGCCACCCAGAATAGAAAGAGCCCCCCATCGAGGTGACAGTGGGTGGGGAAGCTCATGTTTCGCCAGTTTGATCCTTACCTTCCAGTATTTTAACCTAGACTACAAACTGAGCGATAACATTTTGGCGTCGTTGTCGGGGAATACTGAGTCAATCTTCCTCAACGACAAATCCTTTGGTAAGCCTTGCCTCAAAGACCTTTTCTTACAATCTTACATGGCGACTCCACTACAACTTTTTCCCCCTATTCTTTGGTAGTTTCAAGAAAACTATCTGGCGACTCCACTGATGACGAAGCCAACAATGACTTCACAATGGGATCCCGGGAGCTATAAACCTTTAGACATGAGCAAAATCCCAAGATACCCAAGACAAATGCCCCCTATCTCCAAGAGATGGCTCCCTATATTCACTGGTGGCAATAAGGAAAGAGCTAACTTTCATATGAATGAATTTTATTCTTACTTTATATTCCACCCCGTCGATGATGCTGTTGAAGATGTAGTGATGAAACTTTTTTCAAACACTCTTCATGGAAATGCTAAGAAATGGTATGATAACCTTCCTAATGCTAGCATCACCTCTATGAACCAGTTGGAAGAAGTTTTTCTTGAAGAATGGGGCATTCAGTCAGAAGACATCTCAGTACTTCTAAAAAAATTTGAGCATATAAAACAAACTGAGAATGAAACCCTATTTGACTTTCAAAACAGGTTTGAGGACACTCTACATCACATTCCTGCAAGCCATCGTCCTGAAGAAGAGTATGTTGTCCATCTCTATACCCATGCAATCTTGGCTCACTTAGGTTTGCCCCTCAGTAAAAGGGCCCCAAAGATGCTCACTGAAGCTTATGGCATGGCTAGAGGAATTGAACATAACATCTTTTCATCAGGGATGAAGGACCTCTTCACTACAGGTACTCATACTATGGAAAGTTTGTACTCCCATGAAAAATTTATTGATGATTTCCAAGAATAAGGGAAGCAGACCATCATTCAACATGGGATAATTGAAGACATGGTTGAGGAAACGGAATCTGAGCAAAATGATGAAGTATCAATGTGTGTGCCTCCCTCTGATGAATCAATCCAAGAGCCCTTTTCTCCTGCACAACAAAAAGAAGATGAGGTTAGTTGCGTTCCAGATGTCAATGACACCTTGTTCCTTGATTCAGAAAATGACGGAGAAAAGAAAGCTTTGAACGAAGTTGATGGCCCTTGCTGTGCGATCAAAGACAAAGAAGCAACCTATGAGGATGAAACAATGACACATGTTGAAAACATCGAGATCCTCGAGGTCCCTGCACAACAAGAAACAGTAAGTTACCCTCTTCTCCTAGTTTTTGATAATGCTTTACCTTGTGATGAAGAGGAGGAGGAGGATGAATTTTCAAATGTTTCAAACCCTGCATGTTATGACATTGTTGATAACATTGATGAGTTCATACATGTTGGGAGACGTAGGTGGGATATAGTTGGGTATGACCTGGATCCTATCTATGCCACTGAGAGTCATTTCCAGTTGTTGCCCTTGCAATTGTCACAACAGATTACTTCCGACCAATGGCAACAAGGAGATGAGATTTTTACTTGTACCTTTCAAAAAACCAAGGATGACCTAGTACCTCATTCCTTTGATGATTTTCAGTCTTACCTTGAGTTTTTTGATGAGTACCCTTCTGAGCATTTGGACTCTTTTCATGAATATGATTGCCAACCACCGCTGTGCTCAGATCTTAATACAAGTAAGGACATTATTTGCCTAAAGAAGGTCTCTCATGACTTTTCACCCCAACCACCTATTACTTTGCCATGCTTTACCATTAAAGGTGCAGTTGGGAAGTGCCTTTTTTATGTTGAGTTCCCTCCTGGGCAAACCCTGGACTCCAAGGGTTGGTGGGGTAATGCTAGTTCCAATCAGTTTTTCAACTTTCCCTTGATAGTTCGCCAGTCGTCTGCTCATGCTTTGTTAATACCTTCCTTGACTTTAGAGCGTGAGGATGTCCTAGGTAACCAGTTTACCGCCCCTTTGAATCGGTTTTCTCAACCTCGTGTCTTTCATGATCCTTTCTTGGATAGGATTGAGTACTCTTCTCACAAATGGACTTGGCAAGATTTTATCCCTCCCACCCGCCTCCATGAGTTGGATTCTAACCTTCCCGATGATATGATATGTATTCTAACTCATGACATTTTTGTGCTTGATTTGTCACTGTTTTGGTTTATGATGAAGCACAAAGGCAGGTATCAAGGAACGTTGTTAGCTTGGCTTCACTGGCTATTTGACTACACCAACATGCAACCAACAGGTAAGTGCAGGTAAGTGTTTTACTTTCTATTTGCATTTATGATTATTTTGTGGGGTGGCGATACCACCCCACCTTTTGTCGTTGATGCTTTCTTGTCAAGTGTGAGCAGGTCTACAGGTTTATGCTAGAGATGTTGAGGTTCTCATGCGCTCTACGGTGAGCACATGTCCCCAAGTTGGAGCCATATGTTATCCCCGATATCTAGGGATAACTAGGAGATCGTGTCTTGAGGCCCACAGGTCCTAGACATGGAGTACCGAGAGCAGGATTGACCTGAGCATGGCCCTGGAGGGCCCATCCTTCCTCTTCTTCGTCAGACTTGTCCTATTAGTAGCAGCAGCTTCCATCACCATCGGCTTGGACTTGCATTGGAGAGGACTCTTTCTCCATGAGGTAATTGGTCCAAGGTATCATGGTATGTGTCATTTTTTATCATTATAACCTTCTTATATATGCATTGGGTTCCTTTCATTTCTGACGACTGCTTGGATCTTACACTAATCCACTTGACCATTGTTGGGGTGATTGACGGGGTGATTTAGCAAGCTTGTATTCATGGGTTTTGGTTAGCCACCAAGGGGATTTGCATAGCCATCGTTTCGCTCCCACCATTCTATCATTTTACATCTTATCTCCCGCACATCCATCCCATTCCCCTAGTCCGGCCATTAGGATGACCTTTTGAGGGTTACACTTTATCTTGAGGGAAGAAGGGGCTAAAGGCCCAGGGGGTAAAAGCAGCTGGTAAAAGATAAAATCCATAAGAAATGAAACCTATAGATGCTTCGCCCAGGGGATCCCCGAGAAGGCAGTAAAAGGCCTCTCGATAAGAAACTAAAGGGACCCTAAGAAAAATAATAAAAAAACAAGACCTAACCAAGAGGATGGGAGGT
>JZKD02S1571680.1:65328-86421 GCA_000966675.3 Picea glauca | reverse complement strand
TTTGTTGTCGTAGAGCAATACTAGATATCCTTCCGTGAAAGTCTTCTTCTTAATGTGTCGATCGTTCTATGCTTTGCCTCTGCCCTTCTGCATTTGTTGATGGAATCTTTTCGAGATTCGGTCTTCCTCCATTGCTAACAGCTGATGCAACCTTTCCTGTATCGCACCGTGTTCTATCATTTGTGTGATAGCAGCTACGCGTAAGATGGGTATTAAAAATTCCAATGGTACTATCGCTTCTTGGTCATAAACGAATTTGAATGGTGTGTGCCCTGACAAATTCTTACATGTCATCCTATATGCCCATAATATTGTTGGTACTTTGAGGTCCCAGTCGTCTCTATTGACGTTACAGATCTTTATCAATGCATTCTCTACAACTTTGTTGAAGGCTTCTACTGTGCCATTCTCCTGTGGGTGATACGGTGTGCTTTTATGGTGGTGAACTTCAAATTCTTCAAGCATCGCGTGGATGGTGCTATTTATGAAATGCGTGATTTGATCACTCATCAGAAATCTTGGGCACCCAAGCCTAGTAATTACTTGTTCAAAAAAAATGTGTGCAGCGGTCTTTGTGCTACAATCCTTTACTGGTGCGGCTTCCACCCATCTTGTTAGGTATTCCGTCGTGGTGACGATGTATCTTGCCCCTGTTCTTTTGGTTGGTGGGTTAATAGGTCCCAAAAAGCCTATTGCCCATTTATCAAATGCCTATAGTGTCACTTGCAGTAGTAACGACATCTCATCCCTTCTGTTGGGTTTGCCTACCCTTTGATAGACATCGCATCCCTGACAGTATTCTTTCGAGTCCCTATGGATCGTTGGCCACCATAGTCCTGCGCAGAGTACCTTCTACATGGTAGATTTCCCTTCATAATGTCCTCCTGCCAATCCCTCATGGGATTCTGATAAAATCCTTGGTTGTTCGTGCTCAAGCACCTACCTTCGTAAAATGCTATCTGCGCCCATTTTATATAGATGTCCTGCAATAAGTTGATAGTCGGTTGCGCGAACTACCAAGTTCTTTTTCTGTGCGGTGCTATAATCTTGCGGTGCGGTACCTGTTCTCAAGTACTGGATGATCTCTGTGAAGTAGTCATCAACAATTTGTATCAAGAATAGTTGTACATCCAAAAAGTTGTCTTCTAAGCTTGTGGGTTCTTCTCCATTTGTGACCCGTGATAGGTGGTCAGGGCCTTCATTTAGTTTTCTTGGTTTGACGATTACTTCGAAGTCAAATTCCAGAAATAAGAGTAACCATCAGCAGATTCTCCCCCCCAACATTGGCTTGTTGACTAGGTACTTTAGCGTTGAGTGATATGTAAACATCTTAAAATGTTTTCCCAATAAGTAGTTTCTAAACTTCTAAAGTGCGTAAACCATAGCTAGGCCTTCTCTTTCTGTTGTGTTATAGTTCTGTTCTAAGTCCGATAGTTTTATACTTGCAAATGCTATCGGGTGATCCAAGTCTCCTTCTCCTATCTGCGCTAAGATAGCTCCCAGTGCTATCACTGATGCATCTATATGCACATGGAATGCCTTTCCCCAGTCCAGAAATACTAATATCGGTATAGTGACCATCTTTTCCTTCAGGGTATCCAAACCGTGTTGACACTCATCGTTCCATTGGTACTTTGTATCCTTCCTTAGTAGTTTTTCCATTGGTGTAGTGATCTGCGCATATCCTTTGATAAATGTCCTTCTATCCTTTGTGTCCTAACGTCGCTCATAGTTGACAGACTGTTTTAAGCGCTAGTAAATTAACGATGACGACGACCTTTGCCAGATCAACCAACAGCCCTTGTTTTCATACTATATGGCCCAATAGTATCCCAAACGGTGTTCCAAATATGCATTTCTTTATGTTCAGTGATATCTGACACTGTCTGCATCACTCTAGCATCAAGCGTAAGACTTCTACATGGTTTTTCAACAGACTATAGACTATCCAGTCGTCCGGATATACTTCAAGAAACTAGTGGATGAATTCTTTAAATGTTGCGATAACCACTACGAAGAAGATTGTTGGTGCATTCTTCAGTCCAAAGGGCATGACTGTATATTGGTAAGATCCCCATTCCGTCGCGAATGTGGTCTTGTATCTATCCTCCTGTGCTATCTTAATCTGATGATAACCTGAGAATCCATCGGTGAATGAGTATGCTTCGTGTCCCCCCACATTCTCTAGCACTTCATCTGTGAACGGTGTAGGGAATGGGTCGTGTAGGCATGCATCGTTCAACTTCCTCAATTCAACGCATATCCTGATCCCCCTTCCTTGTTTCTTGTCCTATACGACCATCGGGCTTATCCATTCTGATTCCTCGACTAGTTCAATTATGCCGACTTCGAGCATTCAGTCAATCTTCTCTTTAACTTTCTATTTATATACAGGGTTCAGTCTATATGGTCATTGTCTGATCGGTCTCGCTTTGGGTCTGAGAGGTATTTTCATTTCTCCCAGTTCGCCTGTTATACCTTTCATCTCTATAAATGTTGTAGGAAATAAGTCGTTGTATTCGCACAACAGTTATGTAATGATTTTTGTTGTTGGGTCATCCCAGTAGTCTCCAATGCTGGCCATTTTAGGATGTTTCGTTGTACCGATGTTAACTTTATTTACCTTGATTGGCGCAAAAATAACTTCAGATTCTATTTGTGGTCCCTTCACGTCTCTTTCGCCTTCTACTTCTGCAATCTGAATGTCGCGTGGGTTCTCTTTGTCCGGTATGTCCTCCTGTACCTGGTAGCATGACAGTAGTTCCTTGACTGTCTGTTTATTTCGTTGCTATTCTTCGGTAATAAGTTCTACTTCTGGCTCCTCAATGAATATGACTCCTCTGATTCGTTTCAGAGTTGCATCTATGTTGGGGTTCTCATGCTCGAATGAGAAAGTGGTGGTAAAGTTTTGTTGCAATGTCGCCCATGTTGTAGTTCCTTTGCGTAGTTCCTGATCTGTATACCAGTTCACCGGTATGCCTTCTAATGTATGAATAAAGTGGTGAGGCCATTCCTCTGGTGGCGTCAATTTCCACAACATTTCGCACTCCATCAAGTGTTTCGTTGGTGTCCCTAATCCTTCATATTTCTATTATTTGTTGTTTTTTTGTGTTGCGTTGAACCTTATGTGGGGTAGCCTCTTACATTGGTACCAGTTTGTGATGGTCTCCTTGTGTGCACCCCATCATCTGGCGGGTGTTGCCTTGAGTGCTAAGTCCAGTGCTAGTAGCCTCTAGTTCTATAATACTTCATCTTCATATTGTTTCAAGAATGTTTCCAAATCATTAAGTCCACGGAAACTGGGTGGTTCTACGATTTCTATGCCTATCCATCGTACTGGGCCGTCTATTCTTGCACATCTTCTTGTGGATACTTCATGTAGTCTCTGCTACCAGTTTTCTAACCCGATGTATGAATCCGTAGAGCATGAAATAATACTGCGCCAACTGAGTACCCCATCTGCAGTTGGGTTTACATAATCCTCCTCGCGCGCAGTTGCTCTATATAATTGGTTGATTTCCTCTAAGTCTAGGCAAGTAGGTTCTACGAACCTTTCCCCTTCTGATGGATCTAGTGGTGCTATAACCCTGTAATCTCCAAATTAAAATCTCATTTTTCTTGTCTTCAAATTAATTATGGCTTGCTTGTCAAATGCCTAGTCCAAACCGAGTAGTGTCAGGTATGGTGTTGTGCCATCTACTATTTCGATGACTTCAAAATCTGCTTTGGTGCACACACCATCAAGATCTACCGTTATGCCCTTCAGCCTTCCGATTGGTAGGACTTTGTGCTGGTTCGCTAGTTTTAATTGGACATTCGAATATCCCAAGGTTGGTTCTCCCATTCATTGCCAGGTTTTCTTGGGTAGTACATTTACTTCAGATCCTAGGTCCAGTATGATATCTCCCATATTGAAATCCTCAATGTTGGCATTCAATCTGAATTCCCTACTTGTTCTTCTCCTTGTGTGTAGGTGATTGACAATCTTTGGTTCTAGCTTTTGTTCTGTCTCGTTGCTACATTTCTCTAAGATGTTTTGCAATATTTTCACAAATGAAGGATCACTTAATATTTTGGTGCACGACTGCAAACACTCTTTGATAGTACTTACTTGTCCCTTGAGTGACATTCCTTTGGTATGATCCAATGATGGCGGCATTTCGTATTATAGGGCTTTGTGGGTTGGTTGCGTAGAGGAAGTCGACATTGTGTCCTTCTGAAATTCCTGTCTGGCTTCCTTAAAAGTCTCCTTTTCTTTGGGCGCATCGAACTACTTCCTTGGTTTAGTGTTCTTCCTTACCCAATGGTTCTATGCAGGTTCTTGTCAGGCTGTGTCGTTTCCTGTCTTCATTCCTCCACGGGTGACTATGTTGATATTTCGTCCATCCTCCCTTGCTTCGGCTAAAATCCATTGAAAATTCTAGCTGTTCTAGTTCCTTTTTCCTGGATCTTTACTAACAGTATCGAGCATTCCTCTGTCTCGTGATCCGATGCACGACAGTACATACAAGTTGCTAGCGATAATTGGAATTCCCTTGCATAATGTCCCAATTGCTGACAATTGTGACATGTGACTGGTCCTATGCCATGTCCGAAGCCTCCTCTGGCTTGTCCTCCTCCTCGATAGCCTGCTTTGTCCCCTCTCGGTGCGTTATATAGTAGTGCCAGGTTGTACTACGTGGTATTATACTGGGGTTACGTCGAGTTGTACTCTGGTTGTGTATTGTTGTATGGTTGTTGCGTAGTGTTGTACTACTGGTGTGCAATATTGTATGGAGATGGGGATTGATTGAACTGTGGCGCTGCTTTCAATGTTCTCTCCCGCATCAACTCCATAGTTCTGCAATCTTTGTTGTCGTGGCCTACAGACTTACAAAAAATGCAATAAGAACTCTTGGGAACTGTCTGGTACTTCTGCATCATTGTGCAGTGATAAGGGTCATGACCCGATTTCTTGCATATTTCACACCATAATCCTCCCTATGGGAGTGGGTTTGGCATGCCTGTTTCCATATACTGAGTGAATGTTGGAAATTCGTTCTTGTGGTGTCCTTCTATCCTGTATGTGGTGCACCAAACAACTTCTCATCTATCCTTGTTCTTGTTTTGATTCAACTGAAATGTGAGGTTCTTCAAATCCTCCTTCAATTCTTCAATGGTTGGGTCTGTCTCCTGTTACTGGTTCTCTTCTAGCTGCAAGGCTTCCTATAGCACCTTGGCCTGCGTCTGAAACTTCTATTGTCGTAAGGGGTATTTTAGGTGTGGGAGTAGTGAGTTGACAAACAGATTCCAGTGTTTCATCTCAGTCATAAGGTATTTTAACTTTCCCTTCAATTGCTTAAATCGTTGGTCAATCTCCCATACAAACTCTCTTGGTTTATGTCAGATCTCAATCATTTCATTCATGTATTGGTCCTCTGAGCTCAGCTTCTAGAACTTATTAATTAATTGCTTCTTGATGTCTGCAAGTGTCCTCGTCGTCCCAAAAGACATGTTTGTGTCTAGACTCATGTACCGGTCTAGTGTGTGGTCTCTTAGCGTGATCGCTAGCTGCGCAAGTTTGGTATCTTCATCCGTGATCTGTTTTGCCTCTCAGATATTTGCTCAAATGAACAAATGCTTCTCCGGGTCTTTTGTTGCTTCTCCATGAAATTCTGGTAATCTAATCGTGGGGTCATGTCCTGCCATTCTAAATACTGAATTGCTACATCCCCCGTGCGGTGTAGATACTTGACTAGTACTGCCTAAACTGGCTTCTCCAGTTGTTGCTCCTGTGGTAGATGTGCTTCTCACTATCGGACTTCCTCCCAACTTCGGCTATCTAAACGGTGATGTTCTCTTTGGTGTATTAGTCTCACATGGGTTTATGGGTTCCACACTGACATTAATATGGAAAGGATGCTTATCTTCTCCTCCTGTTCTTGGGCCTCTTGTTTTCCTCTCATAGGTCACGTGCAGGATTTCCTCAATCTACTCCACAGCCCGAAGATCCTCTACCTCTTCTTCATCACTTTCCAAGCCCTCCCTTGCATCTACGGCTCTTTTCTTGGTATTCACCTTATATTGGTAGGGTACTCCGCTACGCATCATTCCAGGTGACGCCAAGATCCACTTAAGTTGGTCGTCATCCATCAAGATCGGGTCCAAGAATTCCTCCTCCTTCTTGCCTTTATCCTCTCCTTCGGCCATTTATCCTTCCCTCTGTCAGTGCTTCCCCCCTTCCCTCATGAACACAGGGAAGTTTAGTTGTCTACTTCCATCGTCATTACACCTTTTTTATATAGCAGTTTTTTAATCGAAGTATACAGTGATCGAATGTACCTTCCGCGAGGTCCACGTAGAAATTCCTACTTTGTCGCGATGTATGACTTTGTTGTGTCAACTACAAATTCTATGATGAAGCCTGCCACAATACTATCAAGCCAAAAGTCGACTACACGGGTGAATTTGTTGTTCCCCTGTTGTAATTGGTTAATCTGTATTAGGGTCCAATCTAGTTGTTGGATCTGGTTTGTCACGTGGTTATCTTTCAACCTTAGTATCCACTCCTGCAATAGACTCCTACAATAGGTGAGGAAAATCACAGAAAAAGACTTCATGTAAATCCGTAAACACGTATTTATCCAGATATTTTCGAGGCATCAGGCTACGGTTTCTATTATCTTTCTGGGCAAACTCTAGCTCTTTATTTCTCAACTAGCCTTCGATTTCTTCTTTTGTGGGGTTCCACGGTCTCAACATTCCCTTCTAGTGACTCAACGGTCTTCTAGTTTTGCTCATTTTTTTCCACATGTGTTCTATCTCATCTACTCAGTCATTTCTTGTTCCTCTTACAACAACAACAGAACCATTTGTTGGTTTTAACCTACCGAACAACTCTGCACTACTGACTAGAGGTTCGTATCTTTCAGGGTACCAACAAAGCCTAAAACTATCGGCCCTTCTGGTGAACCAGAAGGCAACACAGCACACAGAATGCACTATGCAATCTCACCCGAGATAGCTTTTATGGGTGGGTGTGAGACTCAAGTGTTTACAACCTAAGATTGATTAGGAGAAAGAGGGTTTGTGTTTTGAGCCATTACTTATGAGTTGTATTACAAAGTATTGTTATCTGAACTTTGGGATTTAATAACACAACAACAATGAACTAAACAATATAATAACTCATTCATTCATCACATTCAACATTTAACTAACAAAAGTAAAGAGAGATATGCATCCATTCATCACATTACACAGGTATTACCGTGGTTCACCCCCTCCTGGGGCTACGCCCACAAAGATTTCGCTCTTGGCTCTCTTATTATGGTAATTTTGCAGTTATTGCGCCTCGCGCTTACAATTCTCCTTAGATCGGTAAGATTTCGATGAGGCGAACTAGATTGCACTAGGCTCCTCAACCTGCGATCTGATCCTCGAGGTATACCTCTCGCTTATCTCACTGGTTACAAGTAGTTATCTTATCAAAACATTACATAAAATGAGTTCAACTCTACAATAGTAGTAAAGCTCAACCTTCGTAAAATCTCTAAACTTCTCTTTGATATCTGCTTTCCTATATTTATATCTATCGGGCTCTTCAGCCATTTACACAAAAACTCTTACCAAAAACCCTAACTCTATTGTCATTAGGTCTTCCTTCTCCACATGTGTTCGATGCTTCCTTCCATCTGTCGCCTCCTTCTTGCATGCGCGCGTGCTGTGCTTCTTGTCAGTTGTCGCTTTCCTCCCGCACGCTTTCTTTCCCACGATTGCTCTTTCAGCTATCATTCTTCTTCGTGAACTCTTTCTTTCCCATTTCAACCTGCTACCAACATCTACCATCAATACCTTAACAAAATAATTTATGATACAACACCACTCCAGTATCCCATATCACCCATAAGAAAATGGGACGATTGAAGCATTCAACAAGATTTTGAAAAAAGAACTTAACTAAAGTTTGTGAAATCAACTATGACGTTTGGTATGAGTGAATACCAGTTGTGCTTTGGGAATACAATACAACAACAAAGAAATGAACAAACGATACACCCTTCAGTCTAGTTTATGGTAAGGAAGTATTGGCACCTACAAAGTTTTTAATACCCAACATGTTCATTGTGAAATCCACAAAACCATCAGAGGAAGCTTCCATTCAGACCTATATTACAAAACTAATGGGATTGGAAGAAGAACGATTCCTAGAACACTGCCATCAAACAGTTGAGAATTCACGACAAAAGGCATGGCATGATCGCCATATTAAAAGAAAGACTTTCGACAAGGGAAACTTGGTGTCACTCTATGACAACAAATACTTATAAGCAAGATCAAGAGAAAGAATACAAAGATCAAAAGCAAGATCAAGAGTTGATCAGTAGTTTCTTATCTAGTTGCTAAGTTCCTTGTATCTATATTGTTGATGTATTCCTTCTGTTTACCGAAGTCTAAGTATTTTTGATTGAGTAATTTGATGCAATTGAATTGTGTTCTTAGCTTCCTAGGCTTGAATCACTAATGGTATAAAGAGAAGTTATCTATATGAGTTTCTCTTTTTTTTATGTGATTTTATGTTCCCATGTTTAAGTAAGAATTCTTAAAGAGGAGAGTGAATTAGATGTCAAGTGTAGTGGATGCCCTAGGTCAATGGTGTTTGGATCTCAATGTGTAGTTAAGGATGGGTTTGTTGGTAAAAGTACCAACAAGAGAGATGTAGATTTCTTATACACCATGTTATTTGATAGTATATGATACAGATAGGCTATTAGCGGTATGATTTATCCCATGAGATAGCTATAACAATATTACTAAAGTACCTTCTATTACCAGAATTACAAGTATAGTATGGGGAATAAGTACTAATGTAGTATATTTAAGGGGATTACCAATAAATGTTATATATTAGTATGTAGTAGTATAACGGATATAACGGTTATCCAACTAGTAGTATAAGGGTTATCCAACTAAGTATATTCTAGAGCTCAATGAGATATCCTTTTATCCAAAATTAGATCCAAAGGCTATAGAGCCATATAGTAGATCTCCCAAAAGCTCCCTTAAAGTAAGTGACTAAAGGAGGTTTCTCAAGTGCCATAGAACTCCAGAGCAGAGTTCCATAGGACTATAGACGATGACTAAGTAACTCACCTATTATAGCCCTATTATTATTAGTATGTATAATAATGTAGTATAGTATACCCAATGGCCTATTAATATTCTTATGATATTAGTGTCTTAATATACTAAAGTACGTGTTATTTGTATAGAAAATGACTTACCCTACAGTTCGAATGAATGTCCTTATCCCTTTTGAGCAAATTAAAGGTTGAGTGATTTATCTTGGTCAACTTCCAGCCTAAGGTTGGATGATAAACCAACTTCCTATGATTAATAAGGTGTCCCCCCCATGTATTGCTTCCCAATGCACAAGGTTGGATTTATTCACCGATTTATGTCATTAAATCATAGTTGTTGTCTCCCTTATTTATTCTTTAATTTAATAATGGAAAACCTGGATCCTGTCTGAAGACAAGTACTCAGTCATAGTTAGAGCATGGGAAATCTCCTTTCTCATCTATCCACTTTATGGAATCAATTATAGTAGTTATTTCCCTACTCCCTTTAGTAATTAGGAAACGGGGTCAAGCTAACCTAGAAAGATTCTCTTTCTTCTTATTCTCCTCTAGGATATTTGTTGGCCCTTTACCAAGTTTTGGGAGATTCTTGGTCATGTTAACCGATTTTGGGACTTCAACAGCCTGTGGAAAGGAGGCGCACAAGACGAAGAAGAGATCACAGGATCTCGGCCCCTTTTTGGGTTTTTGGGATTATGTAATGGGATTGGGATGTCAGCCCATGGGTTTACCCATGTTTAGGCCTATTTTGTATATATAAATAGATGTTTAGGCTAGCTAGAAGTGGAAGTGCATCTATGTGATGTGAGACCGGTTGTGCTAAGTGCTAGTAGCTAAGTGCTAGTGTGGATTGTAAGGGATTTGTGCCTACTGTGAGAGACTTGCAGAGCTAAGTGCAAGTGGTTGTAACAGATTGTGGAAGGCTTTCTACTATAATGCAAGGAAGAAGGATCTAGCGAGCTACGCAGATCTCTGTCCTATGCAGAGTAGGGTTTTGAGGCTCTGTGCTTTTAACCGATTGACTGAAGACAATAAAGAAGAAGAGTTGGTGGGCGTAGCCCCAGGGTGGGGGTGAACCACATAAATACTGTGTTATGTTGCTTTGTGCCTTGTCTTGATGTGTTCACATGTTATTTGCTAAGTACTTTGATATGTTTAGATAGATCTACTTATGTTTTGTGCTTATGATATACGAGAATGTTAGATCTTATCTATATGGCCATGCTTAGTGCTTAGTCTGCTCGATATGATCTATTTACCTATGCTAAGTGCTTAAATACATTAGATTAGTGTGGATGTTGTGAAGCCCTGTTTTATCAGCGAAGTGGATATTGATTGCATATTGAGGAACTGACGGTGCTAAGTGCTTTATTAAGTAGTACAATCACAGATCTGTGTCCCAGCTAAGGTTGCAGACACCTGAGTCTTGCAACCACCCCTGCCTCTACCTCGGGTGAGACTTCATCTGCTTCGCAGGTGTTGCCGAAAGGGCCGGTAGTTAGGGCTATGTTGGTGCGTTGTTGTAGCGTTGAACCCCGGGTCTGCCCCTGTGCCAACAAATGGTTCCGTTGTTGGGACCTGAAGTTGTGATTGCTGGGAATTATGAAAGAAGAAGCTTTGTGCAAAGATTCATCCTGAAATTGTGAAATCTTTGTGCATAGATCTGTCGCTCTAGTGCGCAGTATTCTAAT
The DNA here is from genome assembly GCA_000966675.3 of Picea glauca. NCBI lineage: Eukaryota > Viridiplantae > Streptophyta > Pinopsida > Pinales > Pinaceae > Picea > Picea glauca. The sequence goes on along the minus strand of JZKD02S1571680.1, from coordinate 75,611 downwards.
TGATTTATAAAGCTCTGTGCTAAAAGAAAGAAGTTTGATCTGAAGAAAAGAAGTCGAATCTGAAAGAGAGAAGCGAGATATGAAAGCTTTTGTTCTCTAAGAAAGGAAAAAGTGAGAACTTATGATTAAAAGAGGTAACATTTGCAAGCTATGTGTTGTGATAAAGGTAAGAATAGTGAAAAGTTTTAGATTTAGAAGCTTTGTTCTCTGTAGAAGTAATATAAGTGGAAATGTTTTTTTCTAAAGTATGGATCTAGGTATGTTTGATAGTTTTTGTCCTAGCTTGAAAACTAGGGCACTAATAGATGAAAGAAGGCTTGATATGAGTAGATTTGATAAGAATAGTGAAAGATATGTTATACCTATGCACAGAAATAATGTTTGGACTAACAAATGGATGCAGGATCCTAGAGAGAATTTATTGCAGGTTAGCTCCTATGCTCCTAGTGCGCGGTACGGGAGAATATGGGGATCATTTAAAAGGAAGAGAGGATTAACCCTCTGTTATAGTTGCAAAAGACCAGGACATCTTGCTAATGAATTCCTTGGGAAAATACCTAGTTGTCTTTGTTGTAAAGTTATGGACCATGAATTGTTGGATTGCCCTAGAATGATTTCTAAGCTGGAAGAAATGAATCTAAATAAAGAAAACCCTAAGGAAGATCCAAAAATGGCAGAATCCTGGGAAGAATGAGAGAAAGTATTTTTGCAAATAAACGAAGCCCTGAATGACCATAGACATATCAGACTATCAGAGATCTTCAAGAAAAAAGAATGCATTGAAGAAAGAATAGGAGAGTTCGACATTGACTGTATTCTCGATGAAGAAACGCAGGTGAATATCATGATAGAAATAACTTGGGAAGCCATAGGGAAGCCTGCTATGATCCCTTCATTAGAGAGGAATAGGACTATTTAGAGGAAAATTGATCAACCTATGTGGGAAGCTCTCTCGCATACCTATGAACGTTAATGAAACTTCGACAGAAGAAGATTTTGAGATTATTAAATTTATTGAAGACAACACCCCGTTTACCATGTTACTAGGAAAACCTTGGATTGATAGAGATCAAGCCAGACAAAAGAAAGAAGAAGAAGTTTTGGACCAGATGAAACAAGAGTTAAAATATTTCATGATCAAAAGGATCGCACACTTGATTGAAGAACAAGAGAGCAGATCGAAGTTATTTAACACTAGAAACCCAGATGTCAAAGCTGAGAGAACACTAAAGGATCCACAAAAGACTGGAGTACTTATACCAGACTGAACCTTCGAATCTTAGGAAAGAATCTCAACAACGCGCAGTGACTATGTTAAACGAAGATAAGAATCAGAATAGAAAAAGACATATTGAGACGAAACTCACTGGAAAGAAGGCTAGAAATCTGAGTAAGAAGAGGGATAAGATTTAAAAGTTGTAGAAAGTCCTAGAGGGAACCTCATAGAAGGAAAATTTGTAGAAATGGAGCTTCGTCGAGATATCAGAACAATGACACATGGCACTTCGCCATGACGAAGCAATATAGTCGTTTCAGACAGTATAACCGTTCGATCGACGCTCCGAACGGGAAAAAAGGAAATTATGGTTCGTCATCAGACCGTTGCACCGTTCCATAACGGACCGAACAAGATTTAATGAAGACCTCATACCTGTTGTAAGTGACTCACTGTCGAGTTACCTATTTCTCCCACCATGCCACGCACCGAGAACACTTTTTCCAATTGAGAATTTGAGCCCACGGACTACGTTGAGTTTATACCGTGATCATCGTGCTTCTAATCTCTCTCTCGTCACTATGTCTGAGCTACCCCTCTCGAACCTGAGATTATTAAACCTTGATTGTGTATGTCAAACGAGTTGAGCACTGCAGAAAGAGTTGTTGAGGAAGTTTTGATCGACCTGATGACTGAAAGAGTCATGTCGGAGAGAGGATTATCCACAAGTGTACAACCATCATCCACGAGAGGACTGCTAACCTCTCCGTCAACTGCTCGATCCAGACCATCCCGACCATCCGAGGAGAAGCAAACACCAAGAACAGGGATGATCTCGCGAATGCTAAGTTGATTCCGAGCATATTGCCTACCTACCTACCACCTCTGAGTGGTGCAATCAATCGAGACAGTGTGCCCAGAGAATTTGAGTACTCTTTGGTCACTGCGTACCTCCCGAAGGGGATACGCGTAGTTCACGCAGATCAAGAAAAGATTGCAGCACTGAAGTTTAGTGACTTGAACCTCGGCGACAGGAAGGTCTACAACATCCTCGCACCACATAAGTACCTAACCAGAACAAAGGGAAAGAATTTGAAGATAGTTCCCCAATCATGGAATATGAACTTCTCGTAGTCCACACTACTCAATGTCATGAAGATTCCTCACTTCGGAAGGCACCAAGAAGTGAATGCATGCGTCAAGTTGTTGCTTTCCTGTTACCATGGAGGATACTTGTGGTTAAACTGTCGTATCACAGTGGATCTGACATTGATCAATCGGATCACCCACAAGTACTTGGGTTGGGTATGCAACGCCCTAATCCACAGGATTTCTACCTTGGAAAATCCATGGACCACGCTCTCACACAAAGGATCAAGGACACTTCTGGAGATGTCAAGAAGGGAACGCGAGGCTACAAGATAGCCTCTATCCAGAGCGACGCAATGCACCTAACCTGTCAATTGATCGCAGGAAAGTTAGTACGCAAGAACCAACCCACCCAAGTGACTGGTTTTGTAGTCGACCTCGCAGGGAAGTACATGGAGGGCCTACAAATGAATTTGGTGAATTACCTGGTGAACCAGTTGGAACTAGACTGCAGGGAAGTGCAAGATCAGGCATATGAATTCCACTTCAGCTGGATTTTGATCCTGATCGCTTTCATCGCCTGGGAGATGCCAGAAGGTGCGCCCTTCCCGGACATCGAGCCCTTTGAACCTTTGGTCGCGAAGTTCAGTACACTGTGGTATTCCAGTGACATGAACAAGCAATGGTAGTCAAATGTCGTGTTCCATACCTATTACAACCAGCTGAAGACAACCATCCAGTCCGAGCCTCGCATCACATAGAATAATCTCCACAGGTTTCGGCCTTTAATGAAATTCAGCGCAGACAGCCATTTCATTTATATTGCAACGCGCGCTGACAAGCAAAAGCAACAACTTCTATCTTACTACAAGCTGACAGAGGAGGAATTAGAAGAGATTACTAAAGACAGGTTGGAGAACCTCCTCATTCCAGTAGATCTTGCAGAGATGTCCGACATTAACAGTCTAGAAGCAGTGCATGATACACCTGGACCCAGCAAGACAAAGAAAAATTAAGAAGCCCAAGACGTAAGCAATACCTCAATAAAGACTGCTTCCATCTCACTTGAGCAAGGAGGATATGGCGGAGAGATAGATGGAATAGAAGTTGAACATAATAAAGGTGAGGTTACACCGCCTAGAGATGAGGAGGATCCCTCGAAGAAAAGAAAGGTTTCCCCCCCAAAGCCTTCTTCTCGGAAGAAATCAAGAGCATCTATGACCAAAATGCAGACTACTCTCACCTCAGATGACTTCGATTTTATTGTAGCAGCACTGAACGATGCTTCGCTGGAGATAGCAAAGAAGCAAGAGGCTCAGTAGGAGGAGATATACAATCAAATTAAGGTTGAAATTCAAGGGGTGCAGCAGGCACTACAGTCCAGCCGTGCAATTTCCACTGTGCCTCTAGCATTGGAAACACAAGAATTGGGAGATGAGCCAACTCAACTCTACTAAATTGCTGACACAGTCGAAGCTCGCCTTCGACGAGAAAAAGAAGAAACAATGCAAGCCACCCAAGATTTAGCACAAGTACAAGAAGACCTTCTAGAGAAACGCAGTGCTGCAGAACGGGAAAAGCTTGCTCTCCAAGCGAAGTGGGATGAAGAAAGAGAACAACTGCAACAAAGAAAGGAACATTCACTCGCGGAGCAACTCAAAGTAAAGGAAAGGGTCAAAAGATCACTTTGCTCTGTGACAGTCGTCGAGGTAAAGGCCGAAGAGGGAGTTCCACAACAAGTAGTTCAACTTGAAGAAGTAATTCAGCAACTACAACAACACATAGCAGATTTGGAGCTACGCGCAGTGCCCGAGACCCCGCAAGATGTAAGAGACCAAAGGGAAGCAACCGCCAGGAGTGCAGTTGAGAGACTGAAGGCTATTGTTGGGGAGTGCAAGCAGTGGAGTAACCACAATGCCTAAACGTATGAGAAGCTCGTTGAGAACCCAGAGTTACAGGCACTAGAGTCGCAGCTCCAGGAAGCAAAGCAGCACACAGACACACTACAGGCACAGTTGAAGGCCCTGTCAGTTGTAGACATAATGAAGAGATCTCAAGAGAAACACATCGCCCAGTAGCAGATCCATACGATCCAGAGAAAAGTTACGAAAATAACTCAACAGCTCCAACATGTGCAAGATAAGGCCTATCAATTGTTTACAAAGGTTGAAAGCCAAGGAGCGGAGCTAGAACAGGTTGTCACCACAGTAGAACAGTGCCTAGAAGGGCCAGTGAATGATGTAGTGATCCAGGAGTTCTCCGAGCAAGAAATTATAGCAAAGCAGCAGGTCGAAGTAGCTCAAGCCAAGCTCGAGGTGTTCGAGGCAGAACTAGTAAGACCAAAGTGACTCAAGACAAGTCACAGGTGAGTGTTGGGGGCCTGTTGGCCCTTCACAAAGTTTTGGGAGATTCTTGGTCATGTTAACTGATTTTGGGACTTCAACAGCTTGTCGAAGGAGGAGCGCAAGACAAAGCAGAGATCATGGGATCTCAACCCCCTTTTGGATCCTTTTTGAGTTTTTGGGATTATGAAATGGGATTGGGATGTCGACCCATGGGTTTACCCATGTTTAAGCCTATTTTATATATATAAATAGATTCTTAGGCTAGATAGAAGTGGAAGTGCATCTATGTGATGTGAGACCGGTTGTTCTAAGTACTAGTGTGGATTGTAAGGGCTTTGTGCCTACTATGAGAGACTTGCATAGCTAAGTGCAAGTGGTTGTAACAGACTATGGAAGGATTTGTGTTGTAACGCAAGGAAGAAGGATCTAGCGAGCTGCGCAAATCTTTGTCCTATGCGGAGTAGGGTTTTGAGGTTCTATGCTTGTAATCGATTGACTGAAGACAATAAAGAAGAAGAATTGGTGGACGTGGCCCAAGGGTGGGGATGAACCACGTAAATATGGTGTTATGCTGCTTTGTGTCTTGTCTTGATGTGTTCACACGTTATTTGCTAAGTATTTTGATATGTTTAGATAGATCTACTTATGCTTTGTGCTTATGATATGTGAGAATGTTAGATATGATCTATATGGCCATGCTTGGTGCTTAATCTGCTTGATCTGATCTATTTACCTATGCTAAGGGATTAAATACATTAGATTAGTGTGGATGCTGTGAAGCCCTGTTTTATTAGCGAAGTGGATATTGATTGCATATTGAGAAACTGACAGTGCTAAGTGATTTATTAATTAGTACAATCATAGATCTGTGTCCCAGCTAAGGTTGCAGACACCTGAGTCTTGCAACCACCCCTGCCTCTACCTTGGGTGAGAGTCTGAGACTTCATCTGCTTCATAGGTGTTGTCGAAAGGGCCGGTAGTTAGGGCTTTGTTGGTGCGTTGTTGTAGCATTGAACCCCAGGTCTACCCCTGTGCCAACAATATCCCAAGTCTCGATTTAGCTTAAGTCCATCAAAGGGAACTCCACATTCTCTTAAGGTCTTGGTTCTTCCTTTGAAATTTCATGAGTTGGTTGTGTAAATGGAAATTCTGAAATGTAGTTGATCATATTTTCATATATTACTATAAGTATAAGATAATATAACAAAAATAGCTAAGTCGCGTACCATATGGATGATATATCTTATCCTTCTATTTCAAACATCCTTGTACTAGATCACTTAATCTAGTATCTCTATTACTATAGGACTGTAAAATCTATATTGATGATGATGATGATTAACGTCCAATGAGATCGAATTGGTCTATCAGAGCTTAAGAAAGTAAGGGATTACTTGAAATTCTTTAGAATTTTTTTTCTGTGCTCGAAAAGAATTAAGAGAAGCTTTCCAATATCACCATAGTTTTGTTGAGTTAAAAGGTTAGGAAGGCACGTAGTGTGACAAATATTTTTAAATTGAGATATAATATGGGTATAGGTTGGAAAATATAAGAGAATGTGCTTTTCATATTCAAGCCTCTTAGTGTCACAAAGTTGACACACTCTTTTGTCCCATGGCATTTTAGGAATTGAACAACACCTGATTTCACTATGGAGCTCATGAGAATTTGTTCTTATTTTAGAAATGCTTATTTTTTTCTTTACACTTGTCAAAACAGAGAGTTAATTTTGATCTTCTAGATTAGGGTTGATTACCTCCTTATAATACCTTAATTTTATTTTTTCCTCTAACTCTTTATCACACCACATTTTCTCCTTAAATTTCAATTTAATAATATTTTGAATAGTATCCTTATTCTGCAAAATGGTGTCTTCCATGATTCCCTAATGGCTTAGCCAAGAATGGAAATCTTTATTCCATCCCTGCTTGAGTCGAAGGTGGTTATGGCTGGAGTTTGAAGCAATTTTAGGAAGCCTCTTGTTTTCCATGTTGTTTAACTTGTTCTTATACATTTGGTATCTAGTCATAGTCATGCTCTAAATGGGGGAAAGGCTTTACTATAAGAGGAGGATAGGATAGGGCGTATTTCCTTTAATTTTGAGATTATATGTTATAAAAAAAATTTGGATTTTCTCTGTCTTTCTCTATGATTCTCGAGAGATACTAAATCCCCAAACTTCGCATCCATGTAGAATAACAAGAGTAACAAGAGTCTCAAATGAGATTTTTTTCTTATCTCATATCCAAAGATCGATTGATTTACAATTATTCTCAAGCCTGTAATAAGTTTTCCATCCTCCATTTATCCTTTTCTCAATGCTATAATTCCAGTTGAGCTTGTGGTGAATATCAATTCCAATATATTTGTATGAAGTCAGTTCCTCCAAGTTGTTCATGTTTTCATATACGAAAGTATCATATGTGATCGTGTTGGATTTAATGATCATGAATTTTGTTTTGTCAGTATTAACAATCATATCCATATTGGAGAAAAAATCCTTGAGGATTCTTAGTTTCTCTCCAAGATCATGGGGACTCCTCACCATAAGAATGATATCATCAACATGAAGAAGAAGATTGATGACTATACTAGTGAGAGTTGGGCTGACACAACATGCTTCTTCCAAACACTCCTCTAACTTGTCAATGTATATTCCAAAAAGGGTAGGGGATAAGATTATGATAAGAGTTATACTAGAATTCCTTATACATATAGTGCCTTCTATACTACCATGATTCTATGATCTAGGTATTATTATAATAAGAATATAATGTGTTCAAACTTGAATTCTTATAGTGTTGTTTACCATACCATTTCAAGTGTAGAGGTATCCTTAGTACTATATTAAGAATTATGGGACACAAACCCTCATAAACACTTACCTGATTACATATGATAGACTTATTCTGATTAGAGGAACTATGAATGAATCAATGCATTCAGTTCATCTTCGCCACAAATCAATGCCAAAAGGGATATAGTATCGATGGAATTTTCATGATAATATTCAACACTTCATATGTGGGTTGGTTCTTTATCCCTCTCTCACGAACAAAACTATTCAACTAGCATACCCCTAAAGCAGGGAAAGGGGAAATCAAATTGGATTGGGGTGGTTATGTTGCTCAAAGATAAGTGAAGTGTGTGTTTAGTGGTCCATGGTTAATTAATATAGGATATGTTGAACAGGGTCCATGAATAACTGATTAAGATGAGCCTCTTAAGGGATACACATCAATGGATATATGGTGGGAGGATGTGAAGGAAAAAGTTGTGAGATACCTCGTCAAATTAGTTCAAGGTAAACAAAAATCAAGGTAGATACCAAATCATCATCAACTCAATTCAAGGTAAACAACAATAGGGGTTTCTCATAAAGGTTTGCCAATGTTATTAAAACGATTGATGCCTAATCCAAATGACACATGTGACAAGATTAGTGTAGTGGTCATATATAAAGAGAACTCCCAAATATTGTTGGAATATAAGGAAATAGAGGGTCATTGTTATTATGTGGGACAATTCCATGGGTCACTAGTACAACTCAATTAGAGGCTAGAAACCAACGATTCAAGTGAGATCAATAGTTCATCGTGCACAAAAATATCATCATGCCAATAATTTCCCATCAATGGTGACATATTGGCTTTGATGACTATCATTTCCTAAGGTATATATGTTCCATGACCCAGGCATAAATCCCATTTCAAACAAGTGGCATGTGACCTAGATTACATTCTTTAAATTTTTCTTTTACCCCATACATTAAGAGACTAGCATGAAAGACATATGTTTGAATGGGAACCTTCATTTGCATACATTTTTTCTCAAACAATAATTTAATTTATCAAGGCTAGAGATATGTTTGAATGCAGACCCTCATTTATGTACGTATTTTCTCAAACAATAATTTAATTTATCGAGGCTAGAGGAAAAATCATTAACTACGTGCTTGCCTATGTTTACCATGTATAAATTTTATAATTAAAGAGAAGAAGTGCATAATATTTCCTCATAGATTGATTCATTGCAAGTTTGTTGAACTTGAATATAATTACTACAACGAAATGGATATACCTTTAAATGTGCATTATAATTTACCAAATTGAAAGTTGAAATTTAATATTGAACATCATTCTTTAAAAATCAATGAGAGATATTTCATTTAATATCCATTTTGAAATCAAGAAAAAAAAGTATAATCATGTTACCAAATTCATGCAAAAGAGAAAATAACCTCGGTCTGGGGAAAAAAAAATTCAATTAATAATATTGAACTAATAAAAGATATAGATATTAATTAAGTGTGTTTTTTAATGTTTAAATCAAGTTATCTTTCAAGGTATAGTTTATGATGATGGATTAGAAAATTAGTCGCCCCTTTCATGCTTTTAAAGTTATATGGAATGTTCTTGATGAAGTTTATATGCTAAATTGAGAGCATGGGATTATCTTTCTTCAACATGTCAGAAATGAAAGGGAATTTTTCCACTTCCTTCATAATGGGGGAGAGAGGTTTCTGCACTACTACATGATTATCAAAGTACATATTAAAGAGAGTGGGTGCCAGAGTGCATATGTAAAATTCCATCCATGGATGCTCCTACATCTGGCAGAGCCTCACATGTCATATAGAAAAATCCCTTTCCCACTAATAATTATTTGAAGAAAGACAAATATTTGATTGTGTTGAATGTGCACATTCATGGTGTGCATTATATCCCTACCCCTTTGTAAATATGTCAAAGACTAAGAAGTTATTAAGAAAAGTAGAGAAAAGATGGATATAAAAACAGATTTTTTTGTATATATGATAGAGTCAAAACTTGTGAAGGAGGCTCATTCTTGTTAGCATCCCATCTATTATAGTCTTAATTTCCTATGCAAACAAACATCTATTTACTTGCATATTGATCTAAATTTATACAACCATGAAGGGTGCATATGGGAATTTTGAATGGAAAGCATGGAATCTTCGATGTGTGTGTTATTTCTATTTTTTGTCATAATACCTATCCATGGGTTACTCCTTAATTGGCACAAGTAAATTCTCGCGAAGTTCCATTGCCAAAGACAAGTGGATGGAAGATTTTGGAAAACCAATGAATGAATATGCCCTTTTTTCTCTAATTTCACAAAAACTGATGTTTTAAAACACTTTAGACATACCAAATACTCACAACTTGAAACAAAATATAATAAAAATCAAATATATTATAGTTGAACGATACCTCCAACAAATTTGGGAGAGAAAGGAAATTGACGTTAGTTTTTCTCATTGAATAAATTTTTTCTTTAAAAGACATACAATATGACACAAAATTGATTATTCAAGTCATCTTTGCAAATCAATTTTGTTTTAGACACGATGGTGTTGTTAAGGATAAGCAATTAATTGTCCACACAATTATAAGTTGAAATGAACCTGTTGTCAATTGGGTTTAGCTCAAGTGGTTGGGAGGCCCAACGATTGTTATCCTCCCTACCCAAGTTCAATTCCTAAAAGATTTACTATAAAATCAAATTTCTTATGCATCTCTTCTAAGGTTTGAAGTATAGATCTTTGTATTCTTTATAAGGTTTGAAGCACAAATTCATTATAGTTTCATTTTGACTCTTTCTAGGATATA
>JZKD02S1571680.1:35803-58330 GCA_000966675.3 Picea glauca | reverse complement strand
AGCAGTGCTCTGTTACAATAATATCCAAGCTAGGGTTCTCATACCCTCGACTCTTATTTATACTAAAAAGAAGCATCTAGAGGAAGATCCTTCTAGAAGCGGAAGCTTCTATTAGATCTTCTTACATCCGCCTTATTATATTTTATTGAAAGGTCTTATTAATATTGACCTTTATTACATCCAAATACATTGATCTACCTATGTGCGGGTTAGGACCTTAACAGGCATTAGGGATGGTGATTTGACACCACTAATTTATCTTGCGAGGGAAGCTCATAGAGCCCCTCGTCTATAAATATTTGTATTGTAAGCAAAGTAGAGGTTGGTTGGGTTGGTTGTAGGTTAGAAGTTAGACGATAGAGGAGAAACACAAAGAGTCGAGACTCGGCTGTAGCTCGGACTCCACCATTGTAAACTGGCGTTCCACCATTAATAGAAAATGACATTTTTTTTCCTATTTTACATTTCTGTGTAATGGATTCTGCATTGTGAATTTCTTTTACATGCATTTGGATTGTAGATGAATGTTAGGAATCATCTGCAGGTATAGAGAATTCTTCTTCTATCCGAGAGTGTGTTGAGTTAAGTCTGGTTCTCTAAGCTAAGTGCAAGGAGTGTGCGACGGGGGGAGGAAACTCTATGAGTCGACGCAAGGAGTGTGTGTCTAAACTCAGTGGAGTCAGAAGAGAAGCTGCTAAGAGGGCATACCAGATTAATTCACAGAGTCAAGGACAAATTTCAAGGTGGTTAGGTGCCTTGGAAAGGAATACTGTGTGAGAAAAGGCATAGTTCAGAGTTACTGAACACTCTGAAATACTCTGCCAGGAGGGCATCGAGCTAGTGTGAGCATGCACAGGAGCAACATTGTGGGAAGTGCTGGAGAATCCCAAAATTGTTGAACATTCTAGTGAAGGAAGGCTTTGCAAGAAATGCATCGACAAAGGAAAGGAGATGCCTTAAACCTTTCCCTAAGGCGAAGGAGAAGTCGTCGAGAATCTTAGCCGAACACAAGGAATGGGCCCAGGAAATGTAAGTTTATCTTACAAGCTCGGGAGGGAGAGCATGAAGCTGCCAGGAGGGCATGCGAAAGTTCACAAAACAATTGGGAACCTTGAAGGTTTTCAAGATGAGCAAAGTCACAGAAGGAAGTATGTGTAGAACTCTGCAAGGAGTGCAGAAGTAATTTCGAGAACAGTCTAAGTCTCGAAAGGGGAATTTGCGCTAAGTGTGAAAAGGAGTCGAGGACTTTCCGAAGTCCCGAGGACAGAGGAATCATCCATCATCGAGGAGGAGACAGGTGGTGAAAGATTAAGAGGTTCGGGTGAAGGAACTTCAGAAGGTCTGCCATGAGCAGATAGAGATCTTCACGAGGCCAAGAGGGGCGAAGTAATTCTAGACAGTTGGATCCAGAGGGCACATGGCAGAGGATCCACGCAGTTTGCGAAAAGTCGAAGAGTGAACACCCGAGATAGGAGCTCGTGAAGTCTGAGTTCGCGAAAGTGATCACAATCGTTGATCACGAGAGGAACGTGGACCGTACATCTGGTCCCGAAGAATTAGCCGATTCGAAAATCAGGAAAGAGGAGCAAGTCGGTCACTAAAGTTTCGACGCATGGGGTTGCGAAGGGAGTTGGCCCATGGTCATAGTCCGCAGTCACATCAAGGAAGGAGCCTAGGATAGAGAGCTAACGCTATCGGCATTGAATTTTGAAACCACTAAGGAGAGGATCTGCGGGTGACACATAACCTGCGCGAGAGAAAGAAGGACCTGTGGCAGAATTTTGGGTTCCCGGGAGGAACCTAAGAAGTCGCTCTGTCTCAGCACATTGAACGATCCTAGATCGGGAGGTCGAGTCAGCCCTTTGGAGGCGAGGTTGATGCCAGAGTGGTATAAGAGCTTGTTTTGTCTACAGATCGTAGGCAAAGGGGACAGAGTGTAATGCTCTATTGAAAGTGTTGCAAGGTGTGTGACAGATGGTAAACAACCAGGTGGGTTGTAGGTGAAGCGAGATGGTCATTGGAAGCTATGGGCACAGTCAGGGGGAAGTCTTCTCGCATAAGAGAAAAGCGGAGGTAGACAAGGAGCTCAGAGAAATCAGAGTCCAGATGGAGACGTTAGCATTCAATGTGCAGCAAGAGGCAAAGATACATTGGAGGTACAAATGGCTTTTGAAGAGAACAACTAAGTGGCCTGTTCAGAAGTTGTTATCCATGAGGCAGCAACAGAGGTTGAAGAGGTGGCTGAGGCATGCTGAAAACTTCGATCATAAGCGAAAGAGATATGGAAAGGGTCTTGTAGGTTGCCAGGTAGGCAATGAGAAGGGATCACTAGATCTCGTAGAATTCCAGGTGCGCAGAGGAGACATCCCAGAGTGCCAGGTGGGCAAGGGAGAAGAGATGAGCTCAGCCAAGAGTTCACTGATAGGTGAAGAGGAGGCAAAAGAGAGACCTCACTCAAATGAAGATTCACGTGGGACTGAGTCGTCTAAATGAAGACGATAAGAAGTTAAAAACTTCTGTCGCAGAGCAGGAGGATCAGAGGATTGTTCTGATCATTGGAGGAGTCGATATATTCCTACCAAGCGACCGAGGAGAGGCTAGCGTAGAAGTTGCAGAGGCAATGAGAGGACAACAACCCAAAACTGTCACAAAAGAAGAGGAACAGATACTAATGTCTGTCCCAACAGAAGGAGAACGCCCAGTTGAGTTACTCACTTAGTGGGAATTGTATTTAAAAGCAATGGAGGATTGGTTGGGCAATCCAGAACCAGGAGGTGGTTGCAGGGAGATATCCATGCCGAAGGAGATACACCAGCACGAGTTGCAGTTGGTGGAAGCTGGAACAGAACCAGCCGAAGAACTAACAGGAATCGATTTGCCAGGAGAGGAAGCTGGACAGCAGCTCAGTGATGAGAGGTCTACAGGAGGGAAGACTGCAGTAGAGTGGCGAGTTAAGGCCACAAAGGGAGAAGATGACTTGGGAAGTTAGTGTGATTTACCCATTGACAAGGGAGGAGTGCAACAAGCTAGTCCGCAACAGAAGAACTAGCCGATGGAGCAGCTGGACGAGTTGATCGAGGAGATCAGGAAGTTGTTGTCGAGGTCAGTAACAGAAGCGGTCAGCACAAGGAAGCTAGACAGAGAGGAACCTGCACGAGCAACAAGGATGATGCATGAGCAGGAGCAGCAAAGCAGAGGAGCTGAGAAACAACTTCAAAGGAAAGTTTGGGATCCAGGTGGATTCAACCACGCTGGAAATTTCATGAGCAGGAGCTCATGATTTTTGTAGTCGTAGAGTATGATGCAGGAGCATCGCTCCACTTCAACACGTGCCAGTCAAATTCACTCGTGTTGCGCATTCAATGAAGGAGAGGCATTTCCCTCTCATTTTTGCCTCGAGAATCCAAGGTGAGATCTAGGCATTTAATAAGGACAAGCTGGAAGAGAAAGATATGCCTTCGTACAAGCTGGAGATAAGGTCGCCATTAATAGGTTGACGACAGGAGGGATATGCATCCGATTTGGAGCAATTTGCCATCATTGTAATTTGCCCTTTTGATAGGCATTAGGGATGGTGATTTGACACCACTAATTTATCTTGCGAGGGAAGCTCATAGAGCCCCTCTTCTATAAATATTTGTATTGTAAGCAAATTAGAGGTTAGTTGGGTTGGATGTAGGTTAGAAGTTAGACGATAGAGGAGAAACACAGAGAGTCGAGACTCAGTTGTAGCACGGACTCCACCATTGTAAATTGACGTTCCACCATTAATAGAAAATTACAGTTTTTCCTATTTTACATTTCTGTGTAATGGATTATGCATTGTGAATGTCTTTTACATGCATTTGGATTATAGATGAATGTTAGGAATCATCTACAGGGATAGAGAAGTCGTCTTCTATCCAAGAGTGTGTTGAGTTAAGTCTGGTTCTCTAGGCTAAGTGCAAGGAGTGCGCGACGGAGGGAGGAAACTCTGTGAGCCGATGCAAGGAGTGTGTGTCTGAACTCAGTGGAGTCAAAAGAGAAGATGCCAGGAGGGCATACCAGATTAATTCACAGACTCAGGGAGAAATTTTAAGGTGGTTAGTTGCCTTGGAAAGAAAGACTGTGTGAGAGAAGGCACGACTCAGAGTTACTGAACACTCTGAAATACTCTGCCAGGAGGGCATCGAGCTAGTGTGATTATGCACAGGAGAAACATTGTGGGAAGTGTTGGAGAATCCTAGAATTGTTGAACATTCTGGTGAAGGAAGGCTTTGCAAGAAATGCATCGACAAAGGAAAGGAGATGCCTTAAACCTTTCCCTAAGGCGAAGGAGAAGTCGTCGAGAAGCTTAGTCGAGCGCAAGGAGGGCGCCCAGGAAACGTAAGTCCATCTTACAAGATCAGGGGGGAGAGCGAGAAGCTGCCAGGAGGGCATGTGAAAGTTCACAAAAGAGTTGGGAACCTTGAAGGTTTTCAAGCCGAGGTCTATGCAGAACTCTGCAAGGAGTGCAAAAGGAATTTCGAGAACAGTCTAAGTCTAGAAAGGGGAATTTGCGCTAAGTGTGCAAAGGAGTCGAGGACTTGCCAAAGTCCCGAGGACAGAGGAATCATCCATTGTCGAGGAGGAGACAAGTGGCGAAAGATTAAGAGGTTTAGGTGAAGGAACTTCAGAAGGTCTGCCAGGAGCAGATAGAGAGACCTCCGCGAGGCCAAGAGGTGCGAAGTAATTCTGGACCGTTGGATCCAAAGGGAACATGGCAGAGGATCCACGCAATTCGCGAAAAGTCGAAGAGTGAACACCAAAGAAAGGAGCTCGCGAAGTCTGAGTTTGCGAAAGTGATCACAACCGTTGATCGCGAGAGGAATGTGGACCGTAGATCTGGTCTCAAAGAATTTGTTGATTCGGAAATCAAGAAAGAGGAGCAAGCCGCTCATGAAAGTTTTGAAGTGCAAGGTTGCGAAGGGAGTTGGCCCACGGTCATAGTCCGTGGTCACATCAAGGAAGGGGTCACATCAAGGAAGGAGCCTAGCATAGACAGCTAGCGCTATCGGCGTCGAATTTTGAAAGCGTTAAGGAGAGGGTCTGTGGGTGCCACATAACCTGCGTGAGAGAAAGAAGGACCTATGACAAAATTTTGGGTTCCCGAGAGGAATCTAAGGAGTCGCCCCGACTCAACACATCGAACAATCCTAGACCGGGAGGTCGAGTCAGCCCTTTGGAGGGGAGGTTGACGCCAAACTCTCTTGAAATCACTTCAATACTTGTTGCCCCTCTTATCTCAAGTTTAAGGGTTCAATATTATGTCAAACACATCATATGCAACACCTAATCCCTTATCAATGAGTGGTTGTTCTGAATTGATGCTTGTTGTTATGTTTATTTGCAACTGGTTGGTTGAAGTATTTTGTCAAACACTTTGCATACATATCGTTGTAGCTTTCATCATCGGTTTTGTTTCTTATGTATAGTGGTTTTTGGGCATGAAATGACATGTAAATTACACAAGAAATGCATAGCAAACAATACTAAGAAACTCCAATACACAATGAAGCCAAAATAACTCAGATCTGATTTTATTATTTAATTTGCTAACCTCAATACATGGGTGAACAGATTGTTGACGACGATTTTGGTCAACAGCACTTAGCCGGCAAAGCGTTGCGAGGCTTCCCCTAGAATGAAATTGCTCGCGCATGGTTCCCCCACTCTCGTCAAAAGTGGCACGACTGACTCGATGGAGCTATCATGGCTCTGGATCTATCGTTCATATGGCTTATTTTTGAGATTCTCCGCATTCTTAAACTTGTCATTTATATACTCATAAGCCAGGTCCAAATATATTTCTCATGCCTCTCTCTTTTCCTAATCCACTCCATATTGTAAAATCATTATATGAGATGCTTACCATCATATAACTTCTCTATGTTCTATAACTCACCTTACCTTCATAACTTTTAATAAATGGAAAGTAAACAATTATTAAAGTTTCATGTCATACTACTTCCTTAAATTTGCATTGACCCACTTTTTCAAATATCCCTCTCTACTGTTTAATTATACCAAACTTTCTTTTCAGATTATCCTCATGCCATATCATGAAGCAAAAAAAAAGGAACGTGGCTATGGATGGGATTTTAGCATGTAAACACATGGGTATAAGGAGTCAATGATTATTTGCTTTGAAGAATTAGTGGATATGACAAATGACCATTCTCTTGTTTTAGATTTGATATTACAATTGTGGTTTCTACTAATTCAATATGTCACATTGTGATAAGGAGAAAGGAGAAAGGCACTCAATGGCCACTTTGTTGAAGACCTCGATGGAATAGACGTACCATTTCATAATGGATATTTACTTTATGCTTACTCTATGGATTAGATCCTCCAAATGGAAATATGTAAATAGATTTTTAAATCCGTTATTGAGCTTTATAAGGTTCTCGATTATACCAAGTATAAAACACGTACCTTGGAGATCTTTTGAACTTCTTGTGTCATGTATTCCGGCAGCACTATTGAAATCCTCCCTTTATGATGACATAAAAGAAACGACCTGGATGGATACGATCCACATTTATCACCAAATCTCAGCGCAGGATTTAGAAAAAATACAAAGTGCACCACTTGATAAATGGATAGAATTCTTCATGTGTAACACCCGATGAGGACGCTGAAGCATTTCTCAGTTAACATCGCTGCCATAAGGAGTAGCTATGAAACCTTTGAAAGTTTAAAATGCTAACGGAAAGCATTGGATATTTGGGTTTCAATTTTTATCCAAATTTTAATAGTTGAATCTATAAATAACGTCCTATATCACAGTCCCGTGGTGATGCATATATATATTTCAAATGAAAAGAGCAGTAGTCCACCAGAATTTTAGAAAGAGGACAAGGTTCATGCTTATGAGAAACAAATTCAAGCCATTTTGAACTCGTTTAAGCAGAGAAAATCCGCTCTGCAACAACAACAGGGATAGCAATAGCTTCCAAATCAGACTGTCAGCCAAGTGCAATCTATGCAGCAACAGTTTTGTCATGTATACCGACAATGTCCACAACAGGGATTACCACATATTCCACTCACCTGGTTGTTGGGATAACTTCCAAAGTATCCAACAAAGCTTATAAAATTCAAGTCACTCCACTACGCTCAGATTTTGATAGCAATGCAAACCGGTGGAGAAGTAAATCTAATACGTTTACTGTCTCTGTTGCTGCTTAATTGTTGACGGGATCCATTACAAAAACAGAGGGCCTTCATTTTGCTGTGGTTGCTACTCGTTTCAATGAAATTGTAACTAAACCCCTTGTTGAGGGTGCTTCGGAGGCTTTCAGAAGACATTCTGTCAGAGAGGAAGATATTGATGTAATCCGGGTGCCAGGAAGCTTTGAGATTCCCTTAGTTTCCCAAACACTGGGGAAGTCAGGAAAGTATCATGCGGTGATGTGCATGGGAGCTTTGGTTAGAGGTGCTACTCCACATTATGACGTCGTGGAAAATTCTGCAGCATCAGGAATAGTTTCTGCTAATCTGAATTCAAGTATACCATGCATACTTGGCGTTCTAACCTGTGAGAATATGGAACAGGCTCTTGACAGAGCTGGGGGAAAGGTTGGAAACAAAGGGGTCGAAGCTGTTGTGATTGTGATTGAGATGGATTCACTATTTCAACATCACATCAAATCTTAAAATTGGTAAAGAGAAACGCCCTTCCTATATGGTCAGCATCCGGGCAATAGATCCAGAGAAGTGACAACATTGGGTCTTTGGTTATTGGTTCTGACATTGAAGGACTCTTGCAGTTAGAAATTTTTTGCAAGGAGCTGAGAGATGAAAGGGACAGACTACATAAATCATTGTTAACAGAACAGTCAAAGAAATGCCAGGTGATCAAGATTAAGGAAACAGAGGTCGATGAACTGATCAAAACTTGGGAAAAGATCGGAAACGTTTTGAGAATTTGGATCTGGAGCTAAAGAACTTCTCAGACCGCCTAGGATATTTGCAGGAGGATGCTTCAGGAGTGAGAAATCGCCACAAAGTAGTCTTAAAGGATCAGCCCCACGCACTGGGGGAGGTTATATCAAGTTGGTACCTACGGATCCCAGATTTCCAAAAATGACTGTCATGGTGAGCAGTTTACCAGGAAATATGAAGAACCGGTTGCGAGAAGGTGACCTCACACTTGAAAGTGAGTTGATAGCTGCTTCTATTGAGGTATGGAGACCAGAGAGTTAGCTTCCACTGCAATTGTTAAGCAAGTCTGGAACAAGGTGGAGAAATTGAAGCACAAACTGCAGCGATTTTGTTTGAGCGTGCAATTCACGGTGCTGATTTTCCATATGAGGCATTGGCTTGTCTACCAAAAGTCCTATGGAAAATACCTATAGAGGATTTGATCCACAACTCCAATTCTCCAAGACACGGATGGGCGAAACACTAAGTTTGACAACAAATCTGCTGGCGAAGAACTTGATAACGGTTTCATTTTCTTTCTTACAATTAAAATTATATTATTTTTTCTAATTTTGAAAGGAGGCAGTTCAAGACAATTCGCATAGGCCAGTTCATTCCAGAACTACCCTAACTAATCATCCAACCATTTAAAGGAAGCAGCGAACAACTATTGGGGAAGGTTTTTTGAAGAAGATAATTTTAGGAGAAAATTTAGAGAAATAAAATTCTGAGAGAGAAATTTGGCAGAAGATTCAGAGAGAGGTATGCTTGGAGTGCTGTGAGGACTGCTTCATTTCATTTTTATTGTACATCCTCAACAAGGAGGGATTGATGGAATCGTTGGCAGCAAGGGTCTTGCGAAGCAGCGATAAGGATAAAGCAAGGATGAACTTGTTGGCCTTCATAAGGTGAATGTTTACTTGTTAGTTTGTTGTATTCAAGCTCGATTTTATTCAACGCTAATCGGTTTTTATATACATGTTTTCTCCTAGTTATTCGCCTTCATTGCTCCATTCCACTTTTGGCACAACTTTTTTTTTTTCCTTTTTGCACTTGGTCTTTCTATTGTACATTGTTCTAGAGGGGCTAAAGATCATATACCTGGCCCTAATCTACACAGAGAGTTTGTATGGGAAGCATTTTAAATGAAAATCAATTTGTTTTTCACTCTAAAAACTATTTTTTTGTTATTTCTTTAAATTCTTCAATTTTCATCATTTTTATTAATTTAACACTTTAAATTTAAAATATAAAAATGTATATAAATTCAAAATAACATAATGCCCTATGGTTATTAGATGTATATATATTTCTTTCTTTTAGTTGTTTTAAAGATACAAACTTTTGTTATTTTTATTTTTGTAATTAATTTTGTTTTAATTAGGAGAATGTTAAAGTAACAATCTTTTACATTTCTTTCTTTTAGTTGTTTTAAAGGTTAAACTTTTGTTATTTTTATTTTTGTAATTAATTTTGTTTTAATTAAGAGAATGTTAAAATAACAATCATTTACAGAGCTTTTTCAATTTGGTTTGGTAGTTATTAAGTGAACTTTTGTTTATTAAATTAATCTTTTAATTATTCACTTAGGAATTAACCTTTTCCAACTTTTGTTAAGTTTTGTTTTTGTTAAACAATTACAAACTAAATGTTTTTTATATATTTGCATTTAGATTTAAATTTTGTTATTTCAAATGTATAAAATTCACATAGAATTAATAAATTATAAAATCACATAAAAATTAAATATTGTTAAAAAGTAAAATTATAAGGCAAAGGAATTCATGCTTGCACTCTAGGTTAGCGGAAAATTGGCCTAAAGTTCAATGCACTTTTTTGTACGGGGCTTTAAGTCTAGCGTGATATTCTCGTCTCTTCTTGCCTAGCCCCGCAGGAGGTTGAAAATATTGGTGTTGGAGACTCTCTAGTCCCTCGACGTCAACACATATCTAATATAAATCTGATACAAAATTATATGGCTGATGTAGAAGGCTCCAAACACTAAAAATATGCATCAACCCAACTCTAGAAACCCTCCAAAGGGTACCCACAATAGATCTCC
Source organism: Picea glauca (assembly GCA_000966675.3). Taxonomy (NCBI): domain Eukaryota; kingdom Viridiplantae; phylum Streptophyta; class Pinopsida; order Pinales; family Pinaceae; genus Picea; species Picea glauca. The sequence goes on along the minus strand of JZKD02S1571680.1, from coordinate 48,321 downwards.
TCCAGGAATGAAATCTACCACATGATAACCAAGCTACCAAGTGCCAATAATTCACCTCGCTCTAATAATTTGCCCAGCCACTAATCAATCTATTTTCTGAAGTGATGGCACTCAAACCCTTCTCCAAAATTCGCCCAAGATGAGTACAATTCGGTCCCAAGAGATAAATTATCAACCCAACTCCAGAAATGAAGATCTTGACCTCTGAATATGGTCCCTCAAGAAATAATTCGCCCAGCTATGAAAATAAATAAATATGGAGCATGAAAACCCCAATAATGCCAAGAAGATATAACCCCAGGGATGGAAAAATCTCCTAGTACAAGATCTCTACCAGATCCAACTCTCTGAATCCAAATCAAATTGTTTTCTCCTTTCACAATGCACCCTTTATGCAGAAAACCTCCAAAGCTGCATCCTAACTCTTCTTTGACAGTAAAAAAAAAATATGTGCCTGAATTGATATGAAATAGGTTGGTGAGGGAGGAATCTTTCACCTTCTTGTCCAAGCTTGGATCAGGGAAGGTGGAATCTTTCACCATCAAGCTAATCTCTAGGGTTTGTTCAGTCAAAACCCTCAAAACCCCCAAGTATCATGGGCTCACTAACAAGAAGTTAGACATCAAAATAATAATCAACATAATGAGAGAATATAGGCCCTATCTCTCTTTTATCCCCCCTGTTCACCTTTTCCCTCCAAGTGAATTTTACTTTATTTTTATTATTCTTTAATTAAATCACTTTATTAATTAATTGGCCTTTTTGCCTCTAAAAAGTGATTTATTTGTCCATATGGCTTCTACGGCCGCAGAAAATCACTTCTCATCATCTAATAATGTAGTGCTCTTCCTCCCGATTCCGATGAGTTATTACACTAAGAGGTTTCTCCAAGTATTATTCCCAAAATGACCTTCTTAGTGAAAATAATTAAAAAAAGACCCATAATAAATCAAAATTACGGAAATCGTTGGAATGCAACGAAACCAAAGCCAAGTTGTGTGGAATGGATCTTGATGATGCAATATGATGAACGATGCAAGTCGGGCCCAACAAAACCCCTCAATATCTCCTAAAATCGATGTCACCCCCATCTGGCTACTCTGGTAAGCATAACACTCTATAATATAATAATGTCCAAAAATGGGGACATTATAGTCCTCCCTGCTAGAATATTGCTTGTCCTCAAGCAATAATTGAATCAATATGTATGTGATACCAAGATCCCATATCCACCTGTGTGACTTCTAGTAAGCTCTCCTCAAGACATGGCCCCTCCAAGTGCTCACCATACATGATACAAAAATGTTCTTAATGAGTAGAATGATCATGTGCACCCAATCCTCAGTCAACTCCCCAAGCAACCTCTCTATTCGGATCTTGAACCCATCAAACTCTGGACTACCAAACACGCCAATCCTTGGATCCCGTATCAAGATGTGAACTGCAGTTCTTTGTGAAGTATAGTCCTGTAAAATACCAACACCATGATGAATATCCTAAAGATCCCCAACCAAAGGAACAAGTAGATACAATATCCATCCATCAAGGAGTCTCTCACATAAACCCATCTCCCAACTAACGTCTATGGCAGAAGCCAAACTCCCTGCTAACCAAGATGAGGATATGCTGATATATTTGATCCTCAACCAAGGAGATCCATCCTGCCACCAAGCATACTCATCTTGAATTTCTCTAAAATTCCCCAAACAATGGAAAGAATCAATCATGCAAGTCTTTGAAATCCTCATGCGCTCTAAAAGAGCACCAAATCTTGCATCACATAGCTCTAAAGGACTCATACAAAGTATCTCGGTGCCCAAAAAACCATAAATTTATTTCTAAAGTATGTTGATAGTCATATTGTCCTGTCCATAATCACTAAACGTGTCCTCCATGTTAATCCACACTACTTTCTGTGGAGTCCCATGCTCCAAACATGCTTCTATGTGTCTCACGACATCATCATAGAGATTCCCTAAGGAGAATGTATTTATGTCGTGCTGACGAGTCCTGAAATGGCCAAGTTGTCCAACCATAGATACATCATGTACAGTCCTCGAGATCCTAGACACTACCACTTGCGACCATACCTCCTACCAACTGACCTCGTAGAACTCATCAAAAACATTTGTCCATATACGTTGCTAGTCCTCATCATGTTGAGACTCTGAACCTGTACCCATCTATGGAACATACTATGTCCCACGACTGAGGATTCTCTCCATCATGCCCCAAACCTCATATGAATGTCTCGGATGAACCACCTCTATCCTGCTATATATAATCAAGTCACTCCCGTCAGGTGGTCTCTGCCTACCAACTCTCAACGTCCCCTGCCACTATCTATCTCCCCCTATGTTGTTTTCTATGATGTTGGTATCATGGAAAGCTAAAGAAAATAACTGCAACTATATGTAGGAATGGAAAGTATCATAGACTTTGGTCAATCCCAAGGACTTCACAAAAATCTCATCCACTAGCACCCATAGTGAATAATCGCATGTGCTCCTCACTAAACTCCAACCATCGGGTACAATAGTCGGGAACTCCACAAACCGTTGGTTTATCTCTCTCCCTCCAACATCACTCATATAGTTGTTTCTACTGTGAAGGTGATCTCCCAGAACTATGTACTGCTTCAAGGGAGAGGAATCTCCATGCTCCACAAAGTATGTCTCCTCCCTACAATCCAATGCATCCCCCTAACTCTTTTTGTACACCTCTGCATGCTCCTGTGAACTATCTCTCATCATTATATGCCCCTTGTATACTCATGAAGCCTTTGTATCCTCCTGCGTCATCATGTATCCAAGGTGTATTGCTTGGTCAACCTCTATATGGATGTTATCCAATCCTGAAACACCAATGGAAGTGTCCTCATACCTGCCCCCGGCTATGGAATCCCCAGGTGCATGTGTAAGACCAATTGTCTTAGAACCCCTCATGAATTGTGGTCCCTGTGACACAGAGATATCCTCCAACGTCTCTTGGTCACATCTCTCCATATTAATCATCGATCATGGGTGTCCCTCACACACCTTCATCATTTGGTGCTCCTCTACCAACCCACCAACATCCTCTAGTAAAGTAGTTGAAGAAAACATATGGCTCTTTGCTGAGAGAGATGTAGTGGATCCCCGACTAGTCTCCTCAAGAAGCTCCTCTAATATGGAATCTGATTCCTGAAGGGTTTTTTGTGCGACTTCCAAGAATCCCCATGTGCTCGCCAACTCATGAGTGAGTCGGTCCACCTCAACCTCCTTCTCCCTTTATGCCATGTGATACATCTTGCCAACCTCCAATAGGTAATCCCTATCCATCAATAAATGTTGGTAGTCGACCCTCATCATAGTCACTCTCTCCCTGAGTGTATGGAAGTCATCAATGGTAAGTCCCCCATCTGAACTATCATGTGCCATCGAAGACTTCCAACAATATCATGCCACCAATGCGTGTGTATCATCATGCATCTAGTGGCTTCCATGATCATGTCCTCACTCACTCTCAATTGACTTGTCAAGTGTCGTGACTTCTGAGCACAATCCTACTAAGGAGCTACCTCATGCCTTTCACTACTAGTGTCAACAATGGAATCCCCAATAACACACTCATCAAAAGATAATGCATTGAATTGTCCACTGACCATTATGCTACTAAGTCCTCCTATATTCCACTGCACACCATCACCAACGACTACCCCCATATGAATCTCATTGTATCTTGTATGGGCAGTTGTATCCTCCTATTCGCTCACTCTGGTAATGTTATCTGCACACAGATCCCATACAGATGTGTCCAGACATGTGTTATGGTCATCACGACCTATAAGGAGTGCATCCTCATCACTATAGACTAGTCTTGGAAGTGAGTATCCCATCAAACTATCAATCTCCACAACCTGATCTAACAATAGTCACCCCAAAAGAGGTGACCCCCTCTCCTCATACTGATAGGTATGTATATAGTCAACTGTCTCTAATCCATGCCTCTCGTCCTAGGCCCATAGATCCATATGTACCTTGTGTTCAAATGCTACACAAGGCTCTTATACCACCTCCAGAATGCTACTGATACCCTCATGTGTCATGTCTATCATAAATATCCAAGAAGGTAAGGACTGTGCCACGCTCAACTTCATGGGTGGAACAATATCCCCCACACATGACCTCATACCAGGTGCTAACACATATGAATCCCCACAAGTGTCACCACTAGGTTGAAGTGTTGAGTCCTCAAATATGATTGATAGGGAAGATCAGGAACATACACTATCATCCTGTCCATCAAATTGTCCATCAAATGCATAGGAGTCACTAGCCTCATCAGACTACTCTAAATAGGCATTTATGGTTTCATCCTCATGCATCTCCTTATCCTCACTATCGTAGTGCACCTCAACAATGCGCACCTTCCCTTTACCCCAACATCTGTGATCCGGCTCCCAAGGCTCTTTGCAACTGCATCAAAGTTCCCCGCTCCTAATGGATGTAGGCTCAATCTGTACTTCCTTCCATCTACTAGCTAGTAGTGATGTATCTACCTCCTTGCATTCTCTGGCTTTTCTTTCCTCTACTATGTTGCTCCAATAATGGATTTCTTCCATCTTTTTGGCCCAATGTGTAACCTCATTTTTTTTCCACCTAGGATTTTTGATGGATACAAATTGTTGGAATGTTACTTGAGCCCTGAATGTCTCACTAAGGGCGTAATATTCCTCATCACAATATATCATCTCTTCTGCAAAATTTGCAAACTCCATCTCCCCTCTAGATCATCAATGTATATCACAAGGTGGCGAAGGAAATTCGCTTTGATACCACTGTAATGTTCACAACCAAATCTGATCTAAATATCAAATTAATGTGGTTGAGAAATTTTTCCAAACACGTGGTATACATGCAACTAGGATTAAGCAAGTTGATTATGCCCTAAGGGCTTAAGCTAAGCACTAATGTGTGTAGAGATCTAGATCTAGAATATTTTAACCTTTAAAGCATTAGAAGAGATCAAAAAATTATTACTTATCCTAGCCTTACGATTTTGGGGGGTTTCTCTCCCAAGGTGTAGGCAATTATTTAGACTAGAAAGCTTGAAAGAGAAATGGAAAGGCAAGACAAGCAACTCAATGCCACAAGGTGGAGACAAGCCTACCTTTATTGTGCCAATGAGGTTGTGAGGAAAGTAAGCAAGTCAAACAAACTATTAAGAAATGGCTCACTAACCCCACGTCCTAGCTTAAGGGAATGCTTTGGAAATGAAAAATTTGAAATTTGCACTAACCCTAAGCTACCCTAAGCTCACACATGGGAGGTAGGCTGTACCAATTCTCCTCACAAGCTATGAGCAAGCAAAAACCTACTAAAAAATGAAGAAATAAAGAAAAATGAGCTAGAAAATGGAAAGGAGAGGTTGAGATTTGTTACCCACTTGAAGAGAAGGGTCTTGGAGTGTTGTGTGGTTATTTTAGGGCAACTTAACCCCCTCAACCTGTGTTCTAGAAAAGCTACACACAACCAACAATGTGAAGAAAAATTTCTGTTTTTAGGGCAAAAATTTTTCTCCTTAAAAACTTGTGATAAAAGATGATTTAAGTGACCAATCTACTATGTTAGGCTGGCTGAAATATAACATGGAATGAAAAACAATGGAATAATGAGTAAAGAATGAGAAAGAAGGAATTTATATGTGCCTTAAGGGAAGACTCTTCCTTGAGGCAATCCCAATAAAACTCTTGAAGCCAAACCTGCAAAACTTGACAAGATAATATGCATACAAGAAGATAATATCGCTGAATATGTTAATGAAATGAAATACTTGCACCCATTAACAAACCCACATATATAGATCAACAAGAATACTCGTTGCTAGATCTACCCAAGTAAAACACTTTACCTAAGAATCTCCTCTATGCAGTCACCATGCCAAAAATTAACAATATTACCTCACATGTAGCAAGAACAAGAATACTTGTTTCTCTTCCAACAATCCTCCAAAGTTTCTCTTTTATTACTAAAAATGGATCTTGGAGAAATACTTGCTCCAAAACCCTAAGAGCCAAAGAATGGATGAAAGATGGACAAGAGAGAAAGAGAGAGAGTGGTGAAAATCAAGTAGCATAAAAATAGCCCAAGATATGGTGACGACGGAGTGAGGAAAGGGATATATTTATACTTGGAGAGGCAAACCTACCTCTTTTGGATCAATGCCAAGTGTCCACTACCATGCAAAAGGTGAGATCCCAATAAGAGGGGCACACCATCTAAGGTTTGATCACATGGATCAAGGAGGTGGATGAGTGAGTGAGTGTTCGGATCAAGCAAGGAGGGAAGTGGGAGGCTAGGAGAAGCGTGACACATGAAAGGAGGGGCCCCAATTCATTAAAATTAATTTTCTAGAGTTTTCTCAAGAGGGGGGGGCATAACTCTCCTAGGAGGGTGCACCATCTAGGGGAGTGGAAAGGAATGGAGGGGATTAAATGCAAGGAGGGGAGTGGGGATGAGGTAGAGGGTGACGTGGAGGGTGAGGGAAGGTAAACCACCCAATAGAAGGGCCCACCACCAAAAAAAACTCAAGTTACAACGTTGTATCACCAAGGGGGGCGTAACTTCCCCTAGGGGGCGTGAGAGTTTGAGTGAGTGAGGGGGTGAGGGTGTAGGAAAAGGTTAAATCAAGTTGGGTTGGGTAGGAATGGGTTAGGAAACCTCTCTCCATCTTTTTCCACCTTGACATCATCCTTTTAACCCATTATTACAAAAATTACATTTTTTCCATGTCATGGCCTAGCAATTAAAATTGTTGTTTTTAACTGACTGACACTCCCGGTGGACAAACCCATAGCAAAAGTTGTCCGACTGAGCTGAAACTTGGGCCAAAGGTGTAAGGTGTGTCTTTCCATTTCTTTTGAGCACAAATACCCCTATCAAAAGTCCAAGGACCTAGTTTTTACAATTTTTGCTCAAAAATAATTAAATAATTAAACCTCCAAACTTAGGAAAATTTGATTAAAAATTAATTAATTAAAAAAATTTAATCTAGACTCGATGGAATTCTGCGAAACTTTCTAAGATGTCTTACATGGTCATTTAAATCATTCCTAAACAATAGTTACTAGAGGATAAGCCCATTAGAACGCCATTCACCACTTTGGAGGAATTATTGCAAGTTTGAGGGAAAAACTCAAGGGAAATCAACAAGGCTGAAAAGTCCAATTGATAACCTGAGGATAAAAAACCCTCGGAGAAATGAACTCTCCCAATGAACCCATCCCAACATAACTGACCTAAATATGACCCATGCAAACCTATTACATTATTGACCCACGCAAGGGTGCAGAAATTCCAGTTACAAAAAGAAATGTTGGGGCCAAAAATGACCTGTAGAACCAAAATCTTCGAAAAATGAGCATATGATGATGCATATTTTCATGGCACATGGAGTTGACCACCTAATGTGCAGGTCAGCGAAATTCCAATCGCTCGCCACGTGTCCTCTGGCTCCAACGGTCAGGATTGTTTCGCGATTTAACATTTCGTGGAGTTGGAAGTTAGCTTACCTCTATTCTCCCAAATCAAGAATTTTCGAAACTCCTCATATCCTACCACGTGTCCTTCGGATCGAACGATCCCCCTGCTTTTGGGACTTTGTAAGCCCGCTTCACCTTGCACTTAAATATCGTGCTCGTTCTTCTGGATCCAACGACGGTCAGTCCTCGCGCTCAGATCTGACGCCTGAGATCTGTTCTCCTCTTCTGCGCGCTCCTCCTGTCTAAATTCAGATCTGACAGCCATCGAGAGTTCGGGATGGGTGATCCAAAGATCACTGTTGCTCTTCACTGAGCTTACACTTCTGTTCTTTCCATGCCATTATTCTTGCGTTGTTGATCTTGCTATCATTAGAAAACAAGTCTACTCTCATCGTGCTGATCTTGCCATCAATGACAAGAAAATACTCTGCCTTTTGTCTGTAAACATGCCAACGGTCCCTTTGGACACCAAATTGCCATATGAAGAAACACTTCAAGGAGGGGTCCTCTCACTAGCATGTCTGACTTTATGTCGTCCCACTGTCTGAGAAGAGTTGCTAGAACACTGATACCCTTTATGCTGACTTCTGATTTTTTCATGTGAATCCCAGTTTCTAACCTTAGGCCACTTGGGACAATCCTCCTTAAAAAAACTCTGATGGTTTTCCATAACCACCAAGTGCAAAGTCTGTGAACCTAATTTTTCCTTAAAAGGATTGGCATATCTTTTACTAGGGATGACATACTTTAGCTTATCAATATTAACCTTATCATCCCTACTATCTTCCATCAAATTTTCATCACACATTTTGTCTTTGATTTTCCCAATTTCTGCAAAAAACAGAGGGTGCGGCCCAAGAATTCCATCTGACTTATTCTGACATCTCACTGATTCCTTTGATGAAGGTTGAGATAATAAAATATTTTCAACTGACAAATCAAACTCTGACTTTAATTCTAAAGGAGGCAAACCATTATCTGTTTAATCCAAATCTTCCTCAAGAAAAAGCCCATCAAAAGAATCCATGGTATCCCAAACATTACAAATGCTTAGGGGTCTGCTATTGAGTTCCATCTTGGTGGATGTCATACGAGTAGACTCTATCTCATAACATCCCATTTCTACTTCCCGATACACAATCTCATTATCCTTTCTCCTAGGATTTTCCACATGATACTTTCTTTCGAACTCTCTATTTAATCTAAACATTGAACCACTTCGAGTTGGAATGATGGCATAAGTTAAATCCATTTGTAAATTGTCACCTAAATCTGCAATTGTCTTTCTATTTAGCAACATACCCCAAGTATCTGGCACATCAATCACAACAATGTCCATCTCAATCATGATATTTGGGAATGCAACCAAGTGTACTTGTAATCCCTTAATCAAACCATGAACCTCAATTGTTCTGTTATCCATAGCACAAATGTTATGATAAGGTCTAGATATCCTTAAGTTTAATTGTTCCATTACTCTCTTAGTCATAACATTTGAGCTAGCTCCTGAATCAAGCATACAATTATTAAGAATAAAATCATTCACGAGCAAGGATAGGAAAAAAGATCTATTCTTTTCATTCCCCCTATCCATATTTTGCAAAATAATCGGTGCGTCCTGATAAGTTGTTTTTGGTGGTATGTCAACACTTTTCTGAGAAGGATTTTCAATGGCTCTGAGTAGCTTCTCCCTCTGAGAAAGAATCTTCATTATTTCTGACACACGACACTAACATTTTTTCATTACTTAACCATCCTTTTAAGCCAATATTCAATTCTGAGCTTGCAAACACATTTGACTTAAGGGGAGTGGGAGCTATCTTGGGAATGTTTGCTTGGTTTTTATCTTGACTTTTATTTCCATTCCTTTGATAGGTAATGCCTCTAAACTTAGCCATTTCAGCTAATTGTTCTGGAGTAGGCTTAGGACCAAACTTTTATGTTGCCTTATCCAAACAACATCATGTATGCAATTCATGCTATTTACCCCCTCGTTATGTTCATCCAAATCCATCCAATCAAACATGCCAACATTATACTCATGACCAAACATATTAACTTTTTCATTTTTCAATCCATAAGGTCCCATCTCATCACAGAGGTGAAGGAAGACTAGGCAAGTTGATTCTTCATGAAATTGTCCACAAGGTCTACAATAAGGCATAACTTGGTGGTCAACCAAGTTAGTGGACTCAAATGGATTTGGTGGTCTCTGATCTTGGGGAGGAGGCTTCTTAGGCCATTTATCATTTGGCCTATGTTGGGGCCTACTAGCTTGACCCCTTTCCATTGCTATCAACCTTTTTTGTATGGCATTGATTTGATTCTCTTGGTTGATCTCCATTGGCTTGATCTGATTGGCATGATTAATTTCCATTTGTTTAATCAATTGAGTAAGTTCCTTCATGCCATCATTGGAGGATTTTTAGTTTTCAACATTCTTCTTCTTCATATCATAAGGTTGCGAAGAAGATCCTCTAGTAAAACCAGGAATATTGGATTTCCTAGCATCTTGCATATTTTTGTCAATTTTGATAGCTAAAGTTTGTGTTGCTCTTAAAGTTTGAGGATCCTTATCCCTTAAGGCATACCTCATTTCCCCTTCAAATGCCTCCATATAATATATCAAGACCACAGTATCTGAAGGTAGAATATCAACATGAAGACTCTTCACCAAACTATTAAACTTAGTGTTGAATTCTTCCACGGTTTCATTTTCTTTCTTATGACTAGAAGTGAGGGCAACTAACTAAAATCTATGTTCCTTTTGATCACCCCATCTCTTCCTAAATTCTTCCAATATTGAATCAAGGGTGTTAAACTTTGTTGGATCAAAATCAATAAACCATTATGCAGCATCTCCTTCTAGTGAATATACAAACAAAGTCATTTTCACATATTCTTCATCATGACTCCGACAATATCTCTCAACACACATCTTGAAACTCAAGATGTGAGACTTGGCATTAATGGCATTGTTTCCCTAAAAGGTAGGTAACTTATCAATAGACTTTTCAAGAACTTGGTGATGGGCAGCTTGGATTGCTGCAAAATTCAAAGACCTCAAGAACACACTCATGGTTACGTTAGGAGTATTAGTGGGATTATTAACAGTTTGTTGATTATTAGTCTGGAACAAGAATTGGATATCAGTGAGTGCTTCTTCTCCAAGACTTTCAAGCATCCTCCTAGGGGCAAGGTGATTTAGCCTCCTCCTATAAACCTTTTCAGGTTCAGGAAAAGAATAAATCACTCCTTGTGAAGTGTTCCTAGTAGTATACCTGACAGATTTGTTCAATGGAGTCGCCACTTGGAAAGGAATCACACGAAATCAACCAATGCAAGTTCAAAGAATTTTAGGGACTAAAGTTTTTTATTGTTTAGTTCTTAAAGAATAGGTTAAGTCGTTTTGACCAAGGATAAATGACTTATCCCCATCAACGGCGCCAAAAATGTTGTCGTCCTTATACACACTTGCAAACATGAGCTAAGTCCTGCTCACTTAGTGTGTCCTTGGAGGCACAATGCCTAGGTTCAAAGCCCATGCTGTCACGTTGACTTGAACCTCTTCCGTATAGGCTTACTCCTAGGGAAGCCAAAGGGGGGTAGACCCTAGTTTCTAGATGAGATTTAGAGCTTAAGTTCTAGGAGTTGGTTTTAATTAGTTATAAAGGTTGGGGGAAATCTAGACTATGATGCAAAGGCAACAATGCAGTGCAACAATTAATATGTCAATCAAGTTTTTTCCAAGGACAACTGAGACTAGTGCCTAAGATTGGGCAAGGGGTAATCCACTAACTTGCATATAAAGGTAAGAGTAAAATGAAGTGCTTGCTAGTGTAAATGTAGATTTCCCACAAGTTGTAGATTAAAGATTAATTAAAAGTTTTATTAAATGAGGCTTCAATCCTACCTAAGTGTCAACCCAATACTTCCCCCTCTTTTAACAAGTAACTGCAGGGTGCTCAAGAAGTATGGCAACGAGGCGTACCCTAGCTCCACAGGTCAGCCCAAGAAAAAGAGTACTCCTGGAAAAGGACGCTCTGCGCCATAAGACTGCCCTAACCTATCACCTTTCCATTGCTTCCTCTAGTCCCCGTTTTAAATGGCGAAAATGGGTCGGTAAAGGTGTCATATTAAGTGTTTGAGTGTATTTGAGTGTATTTTGGGTGTTTGAGTGTATTACAGTGAGTTATACTTGCCCGCAAAGTCCAAAGGGGCCCAAAACCAAAATATTGAAATATTAATAAATGAAGTTCTTAGATTGTAACCTTGTTGCATGTAAAGCATAAGAACTTGAAAAGATTGTTGAAACGAAAGCGATTATTTACTCTATTAACATGCCCATATTTGCTTGCAAATTGAAAGATAAATGCTTGAGGAACGATAGCTTGCAAGTGAAGAAATAAAGAAAGCAAAAGATTTTATCTTATGCCTCCACAGGCCTAAACTAGCATTTTAGTTATGTGTGAGATCTAATACTAGATAATTTTATCCATAAACATGCATGTTAAACATCCACAACTAAGCTAGCTAAACTATGGGTATTAGAGAAATAAAAAGGAAAAGAACTAAGCTAAAATGGAAAATCAAAACAGAAAACAAAATAAGAAGGCAAGTTGCTTGGGAACCCCATTTGGGCCTGCTTACAATGCTTAGAAAGATGAAGAGAGAAAGGGTTTTTGTTATCGAATCAAAAGGGGGTCTCTGGAAGTGTGTTGTGACTGAAAACAGGCAGCAAACACCCTTGACCTGGTGAGAATCTGCAAAAATCAGCAAGCTATTGCTTGCTGGAAATGCTACAACACAATCACAAAAGTTAAGAAAATTTTTGTTTTGCAACAGAAATTTTCCACATATAAAAACCAAAAAAATAATGTATTTGTTATCCCCGATATCTAGGGATAACTAGGAGATCATGTCTCGAGGCCCACATGGTCCTAGACATGGAGTACCGAGAGCGAGATTAACTTGAGCATGGCCCTGGAGGGCCCAT
>JZKD02S1571680.1:6699-22025 GCA_000966675.3 Picea glauca | reverse complement strand
AAATCCAACCATGTTAAGGGTTGGTGTGGCTCAGGCCGGGTGCGATCCCCGAGTGATTTTGACGGCTTAGATGCCCCTGAGTCGCGGTTTCTCAAGCCACAGGTTAATCGCAAGTTCTGCACAAATTAACAAACAAAAAAAAAAACATTTACAAGATTATCATCAACATGTCACCACATCAATAAAGAAGATTTAAAGATTTAAGGACAAGTGTTATGAAGATGTCTCACTCTTAGTTATTAAACCCACGAAAGTTTTAGAGACTTAAGTCCAAGGTTGAGTTATTAAGCTTTCTTAAGATTATCAAATTTTATTAAGCTTTCACAAAAGCCTCCTCCCCCTATTGCCAAAGAACTGTTGGATGCTCAAGATAGTATAGCAACGAGGCTAAACCTAGCTTTCACAGTCAGTCCTAAGACAAGAGTACTTCCTGGAGATGACACATCATGTGCGTCGTGAGACAGTCCCCTGCCTACACCCTTCATTGTTTTCCTCAAGTCCCGTTTTAGATGGTGAAGATGGTGGTCTGAGGTACCCTAAAGAGTCTATTAAGTTATTATATGAATTAGGTAGACTTTTAGGAGTGTTTTAGAGTGTTTTAATAGTTTTATGACACTTTTAAACAGTGATTTAGTGACTTGGCCGAAACTCACTTCAACCTTAAAGATGTGTCGATCTTTGTTGAGAAAATCGACAAAAAATCGTCAAAATTACGAAAAATCGTAATTTTTTCAACAAAATGATTTTTTCTCAAAAAATCGCTGAAAAAATCGGGCGATCTTTTGGGAAAAAATCGGAAAGATAAGGGAAAAATCGGAAAAAATCATGATTTTTAGGGAAAAATCGATTTTTAAGTTTGTCGATATATTGCCGATGTTTTGGCGATTTTTATGTAACAATGTTTACTGGACCCCAGCGATTTTTTCGCCGAAACAATTTTTGTAACACTGGTGTTGATTGAGTTTATGAGATTGAGAGCATTAACACATATATGCTATGTGAGAGCAAGTCACTTAGATGCACAATTAGATAGCTTGAAAGAAATAGCAAGGGCAAGAACAACTTGCCAACCAATAGAAAAGAGACAATCACACTTATATCATATTCAAGAGCATTGAATTTGAAAAAGAAAAAGATTTAGATGTTGCCGACTTATCAACTTAGAAACAAGTTACTTCAAGCATATGGCATATAGCGTTAAGAGATTTATACAAATAAAAGAATACGATCTAGCTATTGAAGCATTTAAACACTAAAGATTATAGATCTAAGCATGTAAAGTGAAGATAAAGGCATTAAACAAGTTGAGCATGCATGAGATCTAGTTAAGTTGATTTAAGGTGCCCAGTAGGCTTAAGCTAGAGAATTATTAAGTGTATTAGATCTAGATCTAGAACAATTATAACATTAAGCATTTAGATCATAATCACATATTAAAACCCTAACCTAACATTTTGGGGTATTCCTCTCCCAAATAGGTAGGCAATTAATTAGCTTGTTTAAATTAGAAAATATTTGGAAAATGAAGAAGCAAGCAAGCAAGAGGTGCAACTAAGGAAAGAAAGAGGCAAGAAAACCAAGCAAACAAGAAACAAATCCTACCCACGTCCTAGGGTTTGGGAGATACCCTTTATCTCATAAACCCTCACGTCCTAGCTCAAAAAGGGAAAAAATGTCAAATAAACAAGATCTAAGTTAGATCTAAGCTACCCAAGAGCTCACACGTGGGAAAAGGCCGTACCACTCCTTCTGCGACAACTATGAGCCACTACAAGCAAGCAAGAAGGAGAAGAAATGACTCAAAATGCTTAAAAATTGAAAAAGGAGGTTGAGAAATAGCTACAAATCCCTTGGGGGGTCTTTGAGTGTTGTGTGGATGCCTTTGGGTAGCCAAAACCCCTTTCAACCAGATCTGAACCTGCAAAAACCAGCAAGGTATCCTTGCTGGAAATGCTACACACAACCAATATAGTGAAGAAAAACTTTTGCCTTTTTAGGGAAAAAAAAAATCTTGAACAATTTTAAGAAAAATTTGTATTATGATGACCATAAGACTATATTATGCTAGCTGAAATATGGATTGCAACAAAAATATAAAGAGAAAGAGCAATAGAAGAAAATTGCTTGGAGTGCATGAAAATCTCAAAGGGAGACTCTTCCAAGTGGCACCCTAATGAAACCCTTGAAGTTCAACCTGCAAAACTTAACACAATATCATGCATACAGTGGATAATATGGAGGGCTAAACTAATAAAGTCAAATACTTGCACCCTATCTAGCTAACCACATATATAGATCTACAAGACTACTCTTTGCAAGATCTACTCAAATAAAATACTTTACCTAAGATCCATTCATGCAACCATCATATCAAATTGACACAACTTTACCTCATGTGTTTGTAAGAACCAAAATACTTATAGCTCTTCCCAAAACCCTCCAAAGCTTCTTTTATTATTGCATCAAGAAATGGGATCTTGAAGAAATACTTGCTCCAAAACCCTAAGAAAAGAAGAATTCAAATGGATGGAATGGAGAGAGAGAAAGTGAAAAATCAAGTAGCATAACACTAACTCAAGATATGGTGAGTTGGGAGTGAGGAAAGGGATCTATTTGTACTTGGAGAAGCAAACCTACCTCTCTTGGATCAATACCAAGTGTCCACCACTAAGCACAAGATGAGATCCCAAGGCTAGGGCACACCATCTAGGGTGTAGATTGGTGAGGGAGGTGTTGGGATCAAGCAAAGAGTAGTGGGAGGCTAAGAAAAGTGTGCCAAGGGATATATTTAGTCTCCCCTTAATTTTTGAAGACTTTCTAGAAGGGAAGCACACCCCTCTAGGCAAAGTGACGTTTTTGCTTAATGGCTAGGTGGGGGGGTAATGTGAGGGTTGGAAAAGGTTAGGAAAGGTTAGGAAAAATCTCTCTCACCTTTAACCATCTTTACATCATCCTCTAACTCATTATTACAAAATTACATTTTTGTTATGTTTGGACTCTAGCAATTAAAATTGTTGTTTTTGACTGACTAACACTCTAGGTAGACAAACCCATAGCAAAAGTTGTCCGACCGACCTAAAACTTGGTCCATGGATGTAGGGGGTGTTATTCCATTTCTTTTGAGCACAAATACCCTAATCAAAAGTCCAAGGACCTAGTTTTTAAAATTTTTGCTCAAAAATAAATAATTAATTAAATAAGGAAACCTCCAAACTTAAGGAAATTTAGTTAAAAATTAATTAATTAAAAAAAAACTAACTTAGACTCAATGGAATTCTGTGAAACTTTATAAGATGTCTTGCATGGTCATTTACAATGATTCCCTATAATAGTTATCAAAAGATAAGCCCACTAGAACGTCGTTCACCACTTTGGAGGAATTATTGCAAGTGTGAGGGAAAAACTCAAGGGAAATCAATAAAGCTGAAAAGCCCAATTGATATCCTGAGGATAAAAAAACCTCGGTGAAAGAAACTCTCCCAGTGAACCAATCCCAAAGTAATTGACCTAGACATGACTCATGCAGACCTATTACATTATTAACCCACGCAGGGCTGCGGAAATTCCAGCTACAAAAATAAGTGATGGGGCCAAACAATGCCTTGTAGAACCAAAAGTCTTCAACAAATTTGCATCTGATGATGCATATCTTCATGGCACATGGAGTTGACCACCTGTGTTGGAGAGGTGGTCAAAATATCCTACAAGAAGCAAGCTTGCCTAACTTCCTCCAAAAACACCTTCGAGATTAAGGATTAAGGTGGAAATGCAGAAAAAAAGGGTCTTTCACAAGACCGACTGAACTCTGAATTCTGCAAATATGAGCACTGATTGCTCATTCTTTGGTGGCTCTATAGGAAATCCAGCTTGTGCAAACTGGTGGATAACAGTTCAAACATGGGTTCCAGAAGGGATGTATGCTATGAAAAGAAAGGTAGATGAAGCATTGAACTATTGGATCTCATAAATGAATTTGAATCATACTTCCCCACGACATGCATATATCTATACCATATATCATTCCTGAACATATATCTATGAATTATCGAGATCGATCAATTTTTGTGGAGTAGTTGAAAACTTAGATTTACTTTAGTAAGTCATATTCACTATTAGATTAAGTGGCTAAAGGAGGTCGATTGTACCCTTCGTGAAGCAATAGACTAAGCCATTCTAGTATTCTTAATTGCACGGTTTGGTTCAAATATTCTTCATTAAATGTACCTATATAATGAGAATTAGAATTAGGTGCCTTGCTCAAATGTGACCCTCTTAAATGTTTGTCTCTATCCTATATATATACCCTCTTAAATGGTTGTCTCTATGTTGGGCGCAGGCCTATTTTGAGGAAAGACCCAATTTTGGAGGGAAAATGATTAGTTTTGGAGAACAGCTCACAGGAAAAGCAACACGTGCGAAGAAAAGCAGCATGCAAGGCGCGGCAGTTAGACCTAACCATGTTAGGGTTAGGGTTTTGGTAAAGATTGTAATGGCTAGAAGCCTTTAAAGTAGTATAAATAAGAACCTAGAAGGTCTAGGTCGGGTTTCAGAGAGAGCACTAGCTTAGTTCTACTTGAATACTAGTTCATTCATTGTTCTGATATTTTGGTAAGTTGTTGAGTTGTAGAGGAGTCGAGTAGGTCCGATCTTGAGGGTTAGATCACAGGTTGAGGAGCCTGGTGTGATCTAGTCCACCTCATAGAAGGTCTTCAACCCATTTATGCTTGTAAGGAGAAAGATGTAATGCACGCAGCACTAGATTTTGCAACAGACCTTATAAAAGAGCAGAGAAGCCAGATCTTTGTGGACGTAGCCCAAGAGGGGGTGAACCACGGTAAAACTTGTGTTATGTGTGTTGTTTAGTGCATGTTTAATTTCTGTCTGTGACTGATATTATTTACCTTCTGTCAATGAGTGATTTATGAATGAATAGTTAAACTAGATATATTAGAATGCATGCATAGCCTGAAAGATGAATGAATCCTAGGAATAATAGATTGAATAATCAATTAAGGCCTGAGAAGATAAAATACAATTCCAGATCCCCACTCACTCCTAGAATACAAGCACCTCAGCATTGAAGTCACCCATAGAGCTATCTCAGGTGAGACTGCGTAGTGCACTCTATGCACTGTGTTTCCTTCTAGTTTACCATGAGGGCTGATAGTTTTAGAGGGTTTTGTTGGAAATCTGTTCAGATCTGAATCTGGGTCAACCCTGTTATCCCCCACTTTCAAGGATAACTAGGAGATTATCTCTCGAGGCCCACATGTCCTAAACACGGAGTACCGAGAGCCAGATTGACAAGAGCATGGCCCTAGAGGGCCCATCTTTTCTCCCTTTCAGCGCCTCCACTTTATCAGCAGCAGCAGCAGCATCCATAACCTTCGGCTTGGTTTTGTATCAAAGATGGTTCTTGCTCCATGAGGTAATGAGTCTGGGTATAAGGCCGTGTGACCTTCAAACCCACTTGTCGTATGACTTTAAGTGACATCATGTTGGCACCTGCACCTGTATCTAACATGCAATTGTTGAGGCTCTTTCCATTCATTGTTAACGTCATGAAGAAAGGAGGGTTCTCACCATATTGAACCCTGAAGTGATCAGCTTGCAACATAGTAAAGGGCTCCATAGGTTCATTCGATCCTAGAAAGAAAGTGTCAAAGCGTTCTTTGATAGACCGGATTTTAATGGCTTCTCTGAGGGGAACGTTTACATGCATTTTTTATAATGCCCCTTCGAAGTCAAAGTTTAGGTCAACCTTCCCAGCCTTGGATGTCTTGGAAAGAGGTATTTCCAAGGGTGGAGGCTTTGCCTGGTCAGCAGTAGGTTGGTTCAACTTCTTTCTTCTATACACCTGAAATTCTTGTTTCTTTAGCTTCTCTCGTGATTCTTAGTCTAGGTTGTTTATTACTGCCATTCTTGCTGACCTGGACACTTCTTTTACGGCTTCCTAATCTTCTGCATCAATGATATTTATTTGACGAAAATCCACGAAATGGTCCATATTGTTGACTTTGTTGATGGCCATTACTGTAAGGACACTCATGCTCCCAATGTGCTTCACTGCATTCTAGGCACCAAGGATTTTCATCAACAAAGTTTGTTGGAGCCAACGTGTTTGGAACTTCTTGCTCATTCTTTGGTTTATAAAATCGGTTCCCCTTCTGGAATTGTCCTTTGTATGAGACCCTGGGTGCTTAGGTCTGAGATCTTTCCAAGCTGACAATCCTACTCATCATTTGCTCTTGATTTTTTAGGATACCATCCATAGAGGCTTCCATCTTGGCAATACTAGCACACAGGTCTGAAGTAGGCTCAGCGTTGTGAACTATTTTTGGTTTGGTGTCTATTATCTCCCTTGGATTGGCAAAAGGCTCAATCTTGGATGAAAGGAGGTTTCCCTCTATTTTAGTAGCGAGCTCTTGGGCTTCCTGAATGGACTGGGGGTTTTTATCTCTAAGAAGATACCCTAGTTGGCCATTGAAAGATCTGGTGTAAACATGGACGAGGTAGTCATCTTTCAGATGATGGCTTGCGGGAATCCTTTGCAGCAAAGTCTCAAATCTAGTATGGAACTCCCAAATGGACTCATTTTCATATTTGGCAAGGTTATTCAGTCGGGTGAGGAGCATGTTAGGGTCTTCTTTAACACTCCATCTTTTGAGAACGGCCTCTTCAAGTTTGTCCATGGTTTTGATGCTTCCATCGGGAAGGCTCAGGTACCAATGCCTTGAGGCATCATAAAGAGAAGCGGAGAACAACTTCATGACTAGATCTTCATCATCATCACCAATGGGATGAAACTGAAAAAACGCCCAAAAGTTGCTCATGTGCTCTTCGGCACGGATTGCATCAGTACTGGTGAATTTGGGCAACCACTTCTCATACTTGGGTGGCATTTGCCTAGGGTAACCTGGTATGGCGAACATGTCTAACGATTTGAAAAGAGTAGATGACCATTGTCTTTGATTGTTGGTTGGGTTCGTTGTAGCGGTCTGAAAGCTAGACATGATTCTTAAAGGAAGGCTCTTCCCGAAGAGTGATTTGACAATAGGAGAGTTCTTAGGAGGCTTCCTTCTGAAAGACAAAGGAGGATTATCGAACCTCTTTTTAGTTTGTGGAGTCGCCAGATAGTTTACTTGAAACTACCAAAGAAAAGGGAAAACACCCTAGTGGAGTCGCTAGGTAAGCTTGTAAGAAAGGATTCTGAGGCAAGGCTTACCGAATATATTTCTCGTCTGAGGAGAAATGACTCAGTGTTCCCCGGCAACGGCGCCAAAATGTTATCGCACAGTTTCTAGCTAGAAATAAAGGCTATCAAGTAGAAGGCCAAACTGGCGTAACAAGAACCTATCCCGCCCAATGTCACCACAATGGAGAGGTTCTTTCTCTTTAGGGAGGTGAGGCCCAGGGGAGACGTCCCCGGTGACCTGGAGTTTTGAAGAGGCTAAAGGATAATCAGACAATGACAAGTTCCCCCCCTTCACAGATCACCACCAAAACAGATAGTCCGGCTTATAGCCAACAAAGATAACCAAGCAGAATCCCTGCCCGAGAATAAAGCAACAATAAACTGATATATGCAGGCTTTGGTTAGTACTTCATATGTATCAACGACTATCAGATATTCAATTTAAGCAATTTGAAAGTAAATGTTGACAAAGTCAATGTTTACAAAATAGCAATAAATCAATGTCACTTCACCAATAAATGCTAGAACGATATGGCATTCAATGTAATAAGCCAACACTTTACTCAATTTATGCCTAAAACCACATTCAATTGCTCACAAGATGAAACGTTGCTGCAATAAAGATGAAATATCCAATAATGACGTCAACAACTTAGGGTTAGTAGGGTTAGCTAGAGCTAGGGTTAGTGTAGTTAGGGTTTCAATTGAAAATTTTTAAGAGTGTTTAGATCAAGTTCTTACTTCAACTTTGGAGGACTTAGATCAGTGCCTTAGGGTTTAATGGATTCATAAGTGAAGGATGCAAGAGTTGAAGGGGGTGAGATTTTAAAGGACTAGAGGGATAAGTTTTGAAGTGCTGCTAAAGCAGGGCTTCAAAATCATAACCCTAGGGGAGAGAGGCTCACTACTGTGTTGCTAAAGCAAGGCCTCGTGCTCTCTCCTCCTTCCTGGCAAACAGCTAGCTCAAATGAAATACAAAATCAAGAAAAGAGGGCTTAAAGAGGGAGAGTGTTGCTAAGGCAAGGCTCTTTCATCAAACCCTAAAAGAAAAAACGGCCCTAGGTGTAGATGACCAAGGCCTGGGACGTCCTCTTCCTCTTGAAGTCCAAATGGTACGGCTAGCTAAAGGGAGGAAGAAAAAGGAGTGTAGCTATGGCTAGGCTCTCCTCTTCTTCTTCAATGGCTAAAGGTTTTTCTATCAGGGGACATGAGACAAGGACCTACTTCTATGCTTGTCACCTAGGGTTTTGATTCAGCAAATTATAAATACATGCAAGAAAATAAGACTAGAACCATTCATTTAAAAAGTTTTGCAGAAAAATACTTACAATTCATCAAAAATAACCATGCAAACCCTAGTTGTAACACCTTCCTTCAAGTCACTCCCATAAAGAGTTGTGTAGTTTCTTTAATAAAATCAGTGGGGCTACAAGATCCCACTCTTCATCCCCCCTAGGGGAACGGTGTTTTTTGGCGATTGTTTCAATTTCGCAATTTTAGCTTAGATTCAATTTTCACAACTATGGATAAGCTAAAAGTAATCTTTCAATTCATAGCAAAGCACTACAATATCACATAAACAATATAGTTAAATCAATCTAATTTAGATTTCTTTTTTTGCAATCACAGTAATCTTTAATCGCTAGTTAGTTCTATTTCTGCAATTTTCAATGTTGGAAATAACCTGTCTCCTCAACACCTCCAAAAGAGGTTGGTCAATGAATACATTAGTAATTAGAAAACATTTCAATTTAACATTTGATTTCTTATTTAAAATAAACAATTCCCCTCAGCTCTCAGTGCAGTTCCTGACCCTTCCAGTTGTGAGCTAGTCTCGATCTGCTGGGAGTAAGTTTCATACACGTTGAGTTGCTCAGTGGTGATAGAATAATTAAGGAAATCCTATAAGGAATCTTCGCTTTAGTGGAAACGTAAGGGAATTTGTGAGGTTATCTGGCGGAAACTTTGAGATCTAGGTTCTCTCTGTCTGATCCCTTCACATTTTCTTGGGCTTGTGTGTCAAATCGGAGGGTTTACCCTATTCGATATACGGCATTGCTCAACCTCCACATTAGGGACCTTTCCTAAGGACCAAATCTAGTTTAGACAAACATTTACTTTACTTGCAATTAAAATTCTCTCAGTAACTAAACATCAATTTACCTTAATAAAATACACAAACTACATTGCCCACGATTACCTTTAAGGCACGGGTCTCATTTACACACTTTGCAAAGCCATATGCTTCATTTACTTTTCAGTGATTTACTTAAAGCAAATTTGATCTTTACTTGCATTTAACAATTTTGTCTGAAGTATCCTTTTATGCAAGTACATGTTTAAAATATATCATGGTGAATAATTGATCTGTGTATTTTCAATTTATGGTTGGTTGATGAAAGAATAAAACTCCTAGATTTTTTTTTTGTACTTAGTTTAGTTCAACCCTTAGTATTTGTTAGGGACTACCCCCCTTGGCTTCGCTAGGAGTTAGCCTAGACGGAGGAGTTGAGGATTAGGTGACAGCACCTTAACTCTCACTTGCCTCCAAGAACACACCGAGTGGATTGAAGATTTCTTCCATGTCTCCCAGGTGTGTATAAGGCGGCAACATTTTGGCGCCGTTGCTGGGGATAAATCTTTCTATTCCTGTAATACGACTTTTTTTTTCCTTTTTTCTTTTTGCTTTGTTTGATGCTTCTTGTTTACTTAGAATAAAATTGATCATCTAGCGACTCAACTTCAAAAACAATTTGACAAAATATTATGCAAGGACGAACTCACGGTTTGCTTAGCTTCATCCTTTAACCTGAAGGTGTTTTTGGAGAAAGCTAGCCAAGCTTTCTTCTCAACAGTATCCTTATTAATATTTGGGTCCCAGTCCATTTCTGTTAGACTTTTTGATTTTTTAATAAATCTAGTTTAGAAATGGATGATCTTTATAAACCTATTGATTTTTCTACAATAAGTGGTTATCCACATGTGATTCCAGAAAGAGCAATTAAAAATTTGTCTTGTTTTCAAAGTAATAATATTGTTGATGCTAGACGTCATGTTAACAAGGTTTCCCTTTGCTTTAATAAATGGTGTTGCAATGCCTTATATGAAGGATGTGGGAATGAAATTGTTTATCTTATCTTTTGATGATGATGATCTTGACTGGTTTACAAAACTTAAGGATAAACAGGTTAGTACTTACAAGGAATTGATTGACGCTTTTATGGGAAAATGGTAGGAGAAGAAACCTCCAAATATAGAAAAAATCAATTCAGATGTTAAGAATGATGCTTCATCAGATTCCAATCAAAAGTTTGAAGAAGTCATTCAAGCCATGGAATTTATCTATGCGAAACAGTTTAAGTCCATGAAGGTTCGTCTTGCAAAGGCAGAAGCTTACATCAAGTATTCAGACCCTATAGAGCCAGAGCTACACAATGAACAAGAAAGGGAATTTCACCTGAAAATTCTGGAAGAGCCTATAGATGAGTTATTAACTAGCCATGAAGAAACAAAGGATTTTGAGTTGAAAATGATTGAGTATCCAAATAATTCAGATCCCCACCCTCCTCCCGAGGAATCCATCCTCTTAGAGAAGATCTTCGACAATTATGATGAACCTGAAACGATCAGTGAAGCAGAGGTCTTGACAGCCCCAGTTCCAATCTCTCATCCGTCAAAAGAATTAATAATAGATAATGGGAAAGTGGACAACAACTCCGATCTATCAATGTTAGACCATTATGACCAGTGGTTGGGCTTCCACTATGACAGTCCAATGCAAAGATTCATCAAAACTTTAAAAGGCTTGCCAGACTTTAATGTTTGGTTGAATAAAGAAATGACCATGTTTCTTGGGTGGTCTGATCCCAAGAAAAGAGCCAAGTTGATAAAACTTGGAAAAGGATCTTCAACAAGCCATCCCGGACATCGATTTTTCAGACATCTGAGGTCTTATTTCATCCATGACATGGTTGTTACATATGTTTTCTACTTCAACCAATTGGATAATGAGAAGGTCAAAACTGCCAGTGACCAGAAATTTTTTCAGGCTTTCTTCAGTAATGTCATTTGATGCTATGGGGCATCCTCTGTAATGTATCTCTAACCCTTTCCTCCACATTTCAAATTTCATTTATGCTCACTTTCTTCTTTTATACTTTATGTATAGTAGTTCATATTCATTTTTGTATTATATTTTATATTTACATGTATAATAATTGTGCAATTTCAATTTACACTTGGTCTTCATATACATGTGTCGTTGATGTTGTTTTTGGCGAGATGTTGGTGATGTAGGGACAGATTCTGGAATCTCGCATGCTCTCCTTTTTTTTGCTTAAAGATCAAGCATATGTCCCCATATGGAGCCAATGTTATCCACCAAGTTGTACTAGGATGGATTTCCAGCAAGCCGCAAAAGATTGAACATTTATTATTCAAAATTCAAAGTTCAAAAGTTCAGTCGGTCAATAAAGACCACCTTTTTCACATTTTCCATAAAAATTGTAATAGGAGATGTTGCATGATGAACTTGAAAAAGGTCTTAGCCACCTTCGATTTAGGCATGAATTGTTACTCTGGAGTGTTTTTTTACTTATTTAATTATATTTTGTTGTTTTTGAGCAATTTATAATTTATGACTTTTTTCACTCAATCCCTCTAGAGCTGGAGTATATACTCATGGTTAGGCCTTAGCATGGATCTAAGCCTAGTGTCTAATGTATATTACCACACTAAACATACTCCTAGAGTCTTATGGAAATGTGCTAAGTCACCCTTAGGATTTTTCAATTTTTTCAATTAATTAAAAAATTTCCACAAAACAGTAATTTTTAATTAAAAAATAAAGATGTATTAAAATGGTGGGACTAGGGGACTTCATATGCCTTGGGGGTGCTCATTTTTTGACCCAGAGCACCCATATTATCTAAGTAACCACTTGGTTGAGTAAAATTAGTGATTTTAATCACTTAAAAATTATTTTTACTCAAAAAACCCTAAAAAAGTCAAAATAAATCAAATAAAATCAGCGAGTGTTAATTTTGGGGAACATGTTTAAACATTTTTTAAGAGGAATAACGCCCAAGGGGTCATGTGGCAACCTAAGAAAGGCATATTAAGGATATAGATTGAGTTATATGGTAGCCAAACATTACTTAGAACATGTGCTCATTAGAGAGGTGTGCCCCTCTTGGAGATGTGGCGCACCCTTAAGTGGACAACCCATCTCTTGGAGAGGTGGCGCCCTACTACCTTCCCATAGCTCAAATTCAATCATTTGGGTTATGGTACACTTGGCTGCTATTTCCCAACACTTGGCTGTCATTTCTTCACACTTGGTTGCCCTCTCATGTACACTTGGTGCGCCCTCCTCTCTTGGGGATTTTCACCTTTGGTTACATATTGGAGCATTCACCCATTGCAAACTAGTTGGAGTTTGGGGATTGTTGCTTGTAGTTGTATACTATTGTACCACTTTTCATTTCGAATAAATATACTTTGGAGGTCAAGAAGGTGTGTTATACATGTGTGTGGATGCTTGATGTCAATTTGTGCTTAATCTATGAGGTAATATTTGCCTAATTTCTTATTTGGATTTGTTATCTTGGCCTTTGAATGGATGCTATCATCTAGTAGGATAGGATTTATCTAGCTTGTTGTTAATCCTATTGTTCATTTATATTTAGACGCTATGATGTGTATGCATGTTTCGGTAAACTAACATACTCTTCAAGTTTCTTGTGTAGGTGACACCAATTTCGTTAACAAGTTTATTTGCAAGATTTTAAAGCTTACAGATTCTCATAGCTTGGAGTGGTGATGAAACTTGCTTGTCTCTTCACAACTTCATGGATCTAAAGACTCAGTCCCTCCTTCGCTCATCTAAAGACTCCATTGCCCAAGGGTTCCAAGGCTACAAGTTTCTTCCTTCTCTCTTTCTCAAAGAAAATCTAAGTTTTGGTTATTTATTGGAAACGCAAGTACCTTAGATCTATCTTTATTTCAAATTTTGAATATCTAAGTGTACATGCATAATATAAACTAGATCCAAGTTTGTACTTTCAAGTTTCATCTAATTGCTTAGATCTAGCATAGGAAAAGTCTCATTTTAACATGCTTTCTTTCAAAAAAAATTATAAGTTAAAGGGTAGTTCTTTTCTTAAAGCTTTCACCTCCATATTTGGCAACTAGAATGTCGTTGTATTGTTGTTTTAAAACAACAAACAAAGACCCTAAGGAGACAAGCTCTTTAGTTTGTTCTTCTTAGTTCATTTCTACGCAATTTTACACTAGTTTACTTAGTTAATTTTGGGGCTTTCCTACTAATAACCAAAAGCACTTTCAAAGTGTTTTTGGGCATCTTCTGTCTTTGTTTGCTTGTTGTTTTGCGCAGGTTAATGAACAGATAAGAGGAAGTTCTATCCGTTTTGGGTGGATTTGGAGCATCCGGGACCCCCGGGGGCACCCCTTTTCTACAATAAACATTTGTAAAACATTGTAAAGACTTGTGACCCCCCTAATAAATGGTCATAAGTCACTCCCATAAAGAGTTGTGTAGTTTCTTAAATAAAATCAATGAGGCTACAAGCTCCCACTCTTCATCCCCCCTAGGAGAACAGTGGTTTTTGGCGATTGTCTCAATTTCACAATTTTAGCTTAGATTCAATTTTCACAACTAAGGATAAGCTAAAAACAATCTTTCAATCCATCGCAAAGCGCTACAATATCACATAAACAATAAAGTTAAATCAATCTAATTTAGATTTCCTTTTTTGCAATCATAGTAATCTTTAATTGCTAGTTAGTTCTATTTCTGTAATTTTCAAAGTTGGAAATACCCTGTCTCCTCAGCTCCTCCAAAAGAAGTTGGTCAGTGAAGACATTAGTAATTAGAAAACATTTCAATTTCAGCATTTGATTTCTTGTTTCAACACTCCGTGCGGTTCCTGACCCTTCCAGTTGCGAGCTAGTCTCGATCTGCTGGGAGTAAGTTTCATACACGCTGAGGTGGTCAGTGGTGATAGAATAATTAAAGAAATCCTATAAGGAACCTTCAATTTAGTGGAAACGTAAGGGAATTTGTGAGGTTATCTGGTGGAAACTTTGAGATCTAGGTTCTCTTTGTCGGATCTCTTCACATTTTTGGGGGCTTGTGTGTCAAACCCGAGGGTTTACCCTGTTGGATCCACGGCATTTCTCAACCTCCACTTTAGGGACCTTTCCTAAGGACCAAATCTAGTTTAGACAAACATTTAATTTACTTGCAATTAAAATTCTCTCAGTAACTAAACATCAATTTACCTTAATAAAATACACGAACTACATTGTCCACGATTACCTTTAAGGCACTGATCTCATTTACACACTTTGCAAAGCCATATGCTTCATTTACTTTTACGTCATTTTCTTGAAGCAAATTTGATTTTTACTTGCATCTAACAATTTTGTCTTAAGTATCCTTTTATGCAAATAAATGTTTAAAATATATCGTGGCGAATAATTGATCTGTATATTTCCATTTTATGCTTGGTTGATGAAAGAATAAAACTCCTAGATTTATTTCTTGTACTTAGTTTAGTTCAATCCTTATTATATTTGTTAGGGACTGTTATCCTCCACTTTCAGGGATAACTAGGAGATCATGTCTCGAGGCCCACAAGTCCTAGACATGGAGTACCGAGAGCAGGATTGACTTTAGCTTGGCCCTGGAGGTCCCACCTTTTCTTTCTTCCAACATCTTTATCTTGTCAGCAGCAGCAGCTGTTGAAATAATGTAACTACAAAGAGTATTCTTATTATTATTGTTATTTTATTCATAGGATTAATCCCCATTGTGGATTAATTATGTCGGTAATTGTATTAGGACCAAATCCCCTTTTGCGGATTGGTCAACAGACAATTGTAATAGGCAGAATAACAAGTCGACCCCAGCAGTTATTATTGAGACCCAGAAATATAATAAAGGTGGGTTTACCCGCCCAGAGTGAGAAGTTGGCCTTGCCAGTGAAGACCCTCCACACGTGCCAGACTTGTATATATAGAGAGGCTAGCGCCTCACTTTATCACACAACACACTTGCTCATTTTCTAAGAGGCAAGCTGCAACTTACCAGTTGGAGAGAGGGAGAAGA
>JZKD02S1571669.1:0-10307 GCA_000966675.3 Picea glauca | reverse complement strand
AGTAAGGATCACATTACCTTACCAAAGAAGTCAAAAAATGCCAACAAATGTAACAACAACTATGATAAAGAGACACCTATCAAGGAAAAATTCATAAAAAACATGTCTAGGGAATTTGATTAGTCTAAACGACATTAAAATGGTTAGAAGGGGTAAAAAACTATGTAAAAAAGAAGAAAAAATGGGTTGAAATAGGTTAAAAAATTAACTTTTTACCATACTATTTGATTTTTTACCCTTTTGAAGTGAATTTGGAGCATTTTTTCCCTTCAAACTTTCGAAGAATGGTATGGGACACACAAGGATTGAAATATGAAACTGCTTGGACAAGGTAAGAGATCATTCCCTCCTCTCCATTTTCATCCAAAACATCTTTTCTTTTAGTGAATTTTTGAGATTTTATGTATTTTTTAGGTTATACGTCCATGTACGAATCCTAATTCAACACAGGTCATGTACATGGAAATATGTACGTGATGCTTGTTAGTGAAAGTTGCGTATGTACATGACTATCATAACATGAAGTTGCATACATTTATGAAACATTCAAAAATAAAAGATTCTAACTCAAGAATTTGATTTTTTTGTAGGACGTTAATTGAATGGATGGAAAGAGAGCATGGAGTTGTATATAATGAATTCATGGATGACTTGGAGGCCCAAGAATGCCTCTGGTGGTTCATATTTTACAAATTCTTCCGATACAATTGGATTAGAGCCTAAAGAAGGTTGCTTGAAACACTAATTGGTTATTGGGAGCCCGATGCTGATGCTTCTATGATTAATGAGAAATCCTTGAAGATTGAGACTGAGGACATATATTTTCTTATATGGTTATCCCACTGAGGTGATGTAGTGAAATTTAAAGGAAAAGGATCCATTGGTCTAACAATCAATGAATACATTGAAATTTATTTCTCGACTGAGACATAAAAGGTTTGGATCGGACTGTTGGCAATACTGAGATGGGGGTGAATCAATATTTGGAGAAATTATTATTTTTGAACTTGTACTTCAATAAGATCATGTATTCAATTTATATCCAATTATAAATGAAGACTATCCAATGAACAACGAATAATAGTATAAGAGATACACCAATACACCATGCACAATATATAAGAAGTGATCATGTATTATTGTTCAAAGGAAGTAATGACTTCCAAAGGTAGCTACAACTTCCAAATATAAAGGGAGGGATAAAACTCCAAAAGGAAGATACAATCCTTCAATATCAGGAGAGGGTTTACCTCTCCATCCTTGCCCCTTCCTTCCACCCAAGAATATATGAGAGATAATAAAACTTTACATTACATTATCACCATCAACCAACCATCACATAGAACTTGATAATGCTTCCTGAGACTTCTTCAACTTCTGCTATTCTTCACTTCTTGCAATACTCTGATACTTCATCCTCCCTTGAAATTCAACCTTCTTTACTTCAAAATTCCTCAGAAATTCGACTTATATATCCTTGTTCATTAATAAACTTGTGTGTGTTGAAAAATGAATGTATAATAAGATGTATTTATACCCTTTATGTCACTTCCTTTTAACATTAGGTCCGACATGTAGTTTCTTATTCAATTCACATTGTTTTCTTCAAAAATTCATTTCTCCTCAATTGTGAGGATCCATGTGATGTGCCAAATACCATTGGAAGTAGAATGACTTATAATATCCATCCATGGGTGTTTTATCTTCATGCGTAATTTCCTTCATGTCTATCTACTTAGATAAACTATGGGGTCTAAAATACAATGGATGGGATTGACATCAATGACTACAACCAATGGCTAGGGTTGGCATCAATGAAAACAACCAATATTCCAACACCAACTCCCAATAAAACAATTAGAGAGCCTCAACCTTAAAATTATTGTCTTGATGGTTTCTTGGATTGCATGATCATCATCACTACCTCAGGATTCAAGAACTATAATGTTCTATGAATTTGAATGCTTGAGGCCTGTCGTATATGACTGGAGCACCTCATTATTGATGTGCATGAAGGCCCAACTAACAATATGAAAGCAAGGGAAAATGAATAATTTCATATTTGGAAGCCTCCTACTCACCTTTTTCTTTGAGATAGTGCCTATGATGAGTCCTTGGGTCAATATCCATCCTCAATATGTACGGTATGGAACAATGGAGAGATGGAACAAGGTACTACCCAGGCAGGGAGGAGGATAGTTGGGTGATCCCTAGGATGACACATTTTTTACTTGGTGGTCACACAAAGTTATTGTGATAGAGGATTATACCTATTAGGGGAGATATTATCACAACAATTGGGAGATGCCCATTCCTCCTGGAAGTTCCTATGGAGATATTGGTATAAAATCTTTTCTAAATTATTTAGTTTTTATATTTTATATTAATAAATGAGTTTAAGAAGTAAATAATTTTTGGTGTGAATCAAGATAATCATTTGATTGTTTGATTATGCAGATGTGGGACCGAGATGGATTAAGTGTTTTTGTCGACATGGATGATGTGGTAGATAAGAAGAACCACGGGGAGATGTGGATCGAGTGTTAGATAATGACCAGAGGAATCTAGAAACATTGGTACGTCCCATTCTAATGATACATATTGAGGATCTGTTGGAGTAGATGCAACAACATATGGTTGGGGTACCAAGAGTATGGGTGTGATTCTTTCAGCATCTTTCCAATTTTGTGGTATACTATGAGAGTCATGAAGAGGGAAGGGTTGGTCCCTTAGGATTGTGATGATGGGATGCTTATATTTTTTGTATTATCGGTCCTTAGAGATGGAAAATCAAGGATAAACTATTATTTTGTAACATGATTCACATATTTTACGTAATGAACATTGATGATGATATGTATCTTGATAAATATTTTTTCCTTAAAGACAATGTGCCCATGATTCGATTATGTACATGTATGATTTTTTGCGCTTCTGATTAATGTGAATGATATAAGTGCCAATCTAACACATAGTTATAAAATGCATTGCATAATGAATTGCAATTTCTTGGAACATGAATATAAGTAATATAATATAAATGATGCTCAAAAAATTGTACCATAAGGAAGTGATGATGTGACATAGGGTCAATAATA
This sequence comes from Picea glauca, assembly GCA_000966675.3. NCBI lineage: Eukaryota > Viridiplantae > Streptophyta > Pinopsida > Pinales > Pinaceae > Picea > Picea glauca. The sequence goes on along the minus strand of JZKD02S1571669.1, from coordinate 7,209 downwards.
CAAAAATATTTTTTTAGCTGAAACACTACCAACCGATCGTCCAAACAAAATTATGAGGACTAAATTCCATGCGTAATGACATCATGAAGCAGTTCAACAACAATGTTGTATTCAACCACATTATTAGTAGATGGGACAAGAAAAGAGCCTACGGAAACGACCAATTGGATTATGGTCGAATAGATCACCCAAGCGGTGGAAGCAAGGTTCCAAGTGTGATGGCTAGTACCATCGACAAACACTGGGGAAAAAAAAAGAATCCTATGACATCTTCCAACGAATTAGAAGAATGATAAGCAACAATAACAGAAAAATAGATATAAACTAATACTAAGTACAAAAATGTACAATAATTACAAGGGGAATTCCTAAGCATAAATTCTCAAGCGTAATAGTTCTTAAGATAAAGCTCATTTCTAGGCTTCCAAAGAACATTCCCTTCAAAATCATCCAACTCATATGATCCTTTATGAAGGGAAAATATCACAATGTAAGGGCCATGCCGCAATGGATCAAATGTGCCTGCTGTCAAGGAAACGTTTTCCTCATCATAGACCAAATGAAGGACACCTTCATAGAAGATTCTTCAGTGCATAGGCTTGTCATAATGACTCTTAACTCATTTCTTATGTGCCTCATTTGCAGTGGAAACATCCTGCCACTTCTCTTCAATATGTTCCAAGTGAAAAAAGTTATGTTATAACTTAGAAGAGTGTGGTATAATATCTACGATGGTCTGACTGGCTCCAATCCATGAATGAGTTGGAATGACACAAATCTAGTAATATTCTTAACCACAATTTGATATGTCCATTGTTGGAGAAGGATATTTTGGAAACAACACAACAATTAATGAAGAACTTGAGAAAGGGACCAGAAAAGGAACATGCACTAGATATTGAGGAAAATAAACACAAGAAATAAGGAAAGCGATCATGAAATAGTTGGATCATGGACCAACCACGTGTAGGAAATTAGAAAGTGGAAAAACCTAATCCACTTAGGGTTATATTTTTTGGTCCTTGGTGTAAGGTTTTTAATCCATTTTTGTAGTATAAATATGTATTGTAAGATTTGAGGAGATCATGTGTTATTACAGTTAGTCTTGGATGAGTTTTGAGTCATATTTACTAGTTTTTGGTTGAGATTTGTGGAGCTAACATTAAGTCAGTTTTGGAGATAGAGATATGGATTGTAACTAGGGGTCAAGTAGCAAGTCGTGGAGCTTGGTGCAATACTATTCATCCTCACACATACATGTGCATCTCAGATGCACTTTTTATGTAATGCGCATAGAGCAATATTTTGATGAAGATGAATAAAGAAGAAGATGATGCCATATCTTTGTGGATGTAACCTAGGGGGTGAACCATGGTAAAACATTTTGTCACTCTATGGAATATCTCTTTTATGTTTTGCAATGGTTTATGATGAATGAAGTAATGAATCTGTTAGTAGTAAAATGTAATGCACACTATAATAATGATGATATTTACTACAAAATGAATGTTAATGAATAAATATGATGTTAGAATTGTAGATATGTTATATGTTGAAGTAGAAAATATGTCTGACATCCCCATGAGAAATATCCTTTTCACGATTGCTGACATCTAGGTTCTGCAATCACCCATAATCCATCTCGAGAGAGACTTCATTGTGAAAATTGTGCACAGGGTTTTCTTCTGGTCTCCATAAGGGTCGATGGTTTACAAGGTTTTGTTGGAAACCTAAGGTACAACTTGGGTCATCCCAAGAATTCCAACAAATGGTTCTGTTTCTAGATGGAACTCAAAAGATTGGATTGGAAGGGACTTGTTGAGAAGGAAAATGAAGAAAATGCAGTGATAGAAGGGAATTTTTAGACCATGGAACCCTACTAAGTAGGATATTAAAAGATGGTTTGAGACAAAAGAGCTTGAGTTTGCATAGAAATACAATAGAAGTTAGAGGTATACATCACACCAGTATTTGGAAAGGTATGTATTTACTGATCTTCATGAGGCATTTTTCTTTTATTTTCCAATTTTTTTGCAACAGTGGATATTGATATTGAAGGACAATAACCTGAATAATCAGATAAGGCCAGTAGAGTGGACTACTAATAATATTGTGCATCTAGAAAGAGTCAATAATATATTCATGTGTGCAATTGATTTCTGGCTAGATAAGATTATTGTAGGATTTATTACTAAGTTTTCATTCGATACTGCGAAGTCATACACTGTTGTGGAGCAGGATTTCTTGAAGGGACCAAGAGGAAGGTATATTATGTCACTTTATATGCTGATCAATATTGTATTGCTTGATAAAGGAGTGATGACAATGGAGTCAAATAGATAAATCAATCTATGCACATGGGTAGACCAGGGGAAGCACTAATGATGATATGAGATATGGAGAGGGATCTGGAGAGAGGTTAGCAGAAGGAATAAATGGACCCCATTATGATGGATGAGGAAAATAACAAGGATATATTGGACAGAGTAGGAGTGACGTGCAGTGAAAGACCCTACCCATATAATATTAATAGTAAGAAGAGGGAAGTAGTGAAGAGAGAAGGCTTGGAAAATGATGATGAAGAGGTAGAGGATATCCATGCTATGAGGAAGATTGAGGAAATATTTTGCACCACATATGAGAGGAAAACTAGAGGTCAAGGGTCTGGCACAGAAGAAGGATCTCCATTCCAGATCAGAATTAGTGTGGAACCCACAACCACATGTGCGTTTAAGACATCTAAAGAATAAGAACCATTTAGAAAACCAAATATTAATGGTAGAAGGGTTTTAGTAGGTCAAGGGACCAATGGAAGGTCATGTGGAAGTACATATTCAACTAGCAATAGTTAGTTATCTACACTGCATGAAGGTGGTATTACAACAAAATTTACAAATGGAAGGAGAAGATATTACTATTTGGTTATGAGAGTTTCATGGAGAAGGTTTGGAGGACCCAGAGAAGCATTTGTTTATTTGTAAGAAGATTTAGGCAACTAATCAGGTCACATATGAAGATTCAAAAGTGGCACAACTAAAAATTACATTCAGAGACAACACACTGGAATGGTATATGGGCCTAAACATTCAACAAGTAACACCTACAATATCCGTAGATGTGAAGAAGGAATTAATCAATGAATTCTAGTGCCCAATCTCAGAAGACCAATTAATGAATGAGATGATAGAAAATAAACAGAATCCAGGAGAGTCAGTTTGGGAGGTTGACTAGAAGTTCAAGATACTAAAAGGTAAATTGAAATATCCTATCACAAATATGAAACATAGGAATCTATTTGTTAATGTTGGATTACTTAGAGGGGGGGTGAATCGGTAATAGAGAAATAATCCTTTTTAACCACAAAATGAAAGTGTTATATCAATGTAGAATTATCATCCAATAGTTTCATAGTAAATAAACAATGAACACATGAGAAATCATACACGTACATAGTGCACCAATGTTTTTACGTGGAAACCCAAAGCGAGAGAAAACCACATAATTCTTTTTCTTATATATATTTAAGAATTACATTCATTGGAAGCACCAAATTCCTTTTTTTCTCTATCTACAACTAAAAGGAGGATCCAACCCCCTAGATTCTCAGTCTACAACCTAAAGGAAGCTCCAACTCCCCAATTCTCTGGCTACAACTAGAAGGAGGCTACAACCCCCTAGTTTCTTAGGCTACAACCTGAGGGAAACTCCAACTCCCTGATTCTTTGGCTACAACCAAAATGAGGCTACAACCCCCTATTTTCTCTGGCTACAATCGAAAGGTGTCTACAAACACCTATCCTTTCCTCGTCCAAACTCCATGATGTAAAAGTAGAATGATGGAACCACTGTCACACTATCACTGTGAGATATACTTTTGTAAACTTGTAATCAACCTGTACAAATAACTTGTGCCAACATGTACCATACTTCAACCTGTACCTCAACATGTACCATAAACAAATGCATCATCCATGCACCAAACTTGTACAAATAACTTGTCACAATAACCTTTCCAAACAACCTGTAATCAACCTGTACCATAAATAAGTGCATCAACCATGCACCAACTTGTACCTCAACCTGTACCATCACTGAGTGCATCAACCATACACCAAATATGTACCAAATCATGCATCAAATACACATAAACTATGACTCATCAATATGTACCAACATCATCAAATATACACCTCATGTATGTGCCATCTCATCAACTACTTGTCTCAACCATGTACCCAATATGTACCTCAACCATATACCAAATACATATACCAATATAACCATCAAATGTTCTCTAGAAATACATCATGCTATCGATAACCAAATACCATAAACCCTTACATCAAACCATGTTCCATAACCTCACTTTTGTGTAGCCTCAAGGATGTATCATTCATAAGCCAATCATATACTAATACCACTAACAAGTGTCTCTCACAATGCACCACAAAATATGTCAATAAATCAAACTAAGTGCACTGACAATATACTTCAATAGATCTACTTCAAAACCATTCTACAACAAGCCCTAAACTTCCAAGAGGGCATCCAACAGATTTAAAAGGAAAAATCTCAGCTAGATTCATAAGTTCAACACTACACATATGAAAACCATAACTTTTTCTTCTTATAGTGTTCTGCTGCTGCGATTTTTTTGCCGTGGTTTTTCTACTGCACTTTTTCTGCACGGTTTTCCTGTCACACTTTTCTTGTTGCACTTTTTCTACCTTGGTTTTTGTACTGCACTTTTCCTGTCGATATTTTCCTACCGCAATTTTTTTTCCACACTTTTTCTACCGCACTTTTCTTGTCACAATTTTCTTGCTACACTTTTTCTGCTGCACTTTCCCTTCCACACTTTTTCTGTCGTAGTTTTGCTGCCGTGATTTTTTTGCCGCACTTTTTCTGCTACACTTTCCTTACCGCACTTTTTCTGCCGCACTTTTCTCTATCAATAATACCTTCCCAAATGACCTTTCACAAGATAAATATTTAATGATATTCAATAAGTGATTAAATGAGAGACATTTCCCTCTTATTTATACTTTCATGTAGCTTCCTCAAGGGGTTACCTTCTAACCATATTAACCCACTTTCCTTATTTGAGGGCTAACCCACTTCTAACCACTTGTCAAAGAATTTAGGAAGGCTGAAGTAAGACCTGTGCAAGGAGTGAATCAGGCCAACACTTGGCTAAGTGCTTCAAGGAGTCGTATCAAGGCTTAATCGAGCGCAAGGAGTGCACCAAAGACAAAGTGAGATCATATCACAAGCTCAGGAGAAAGAGCATTGAGTTTCCAGGAGGGCACCAAAAGGTCCTTAGAAGGACAAAGAAGAGTTAAGAACCTTCAAGGTTCAAATTCAAGCAAAATCTCAAAAGAATCAACGATGTCACGCGCAAAATTATTGCAAGGAGTGCAAGAGGCTGAGAACAATCTAAGTCTTGAGCATAAAAGTTGTTGATACTGAGAGGGGGGTGAATAAGTATTGTTATCACTGAAATTTCATCTGCATATGGCGACAAGAACTCCACATCATCAAAACAACAATGAAGTCACTCATGGCACTGAATTAATCTCATAGCACTCCAGAAAGGCAAAAAACTATACAAAGTAACCAAAAATTGAAGGGCGCTTTACATCAGCTTGATGCGCGTGCACATGCGCGGGACAAAATTTTTTTATGCGCGCATGCGCGCCCGACGCGCGACTGTCCACACAAAAAGCCGCGCATCTGCTAATACAACGCATTAATTGCCTAGGTCGGCCCCTCGACCGCCTACGGACCGACCCCTAAAGTGATTTGACCCTCAAATCAGGGTCGGCTCTGCAAATTCGGCGAATTAATGACCTAAGTGAACCCTAAACAGGTCCGTGTTCATACCGAAAGTTGGTTACGTGATCGCCTGGAAAAATGCTATAAATAGCTGCGAGGACTCATTGTTTCAACAGGGAATTCAAAGCATTGTTACGCTGTCCAGATGATTCAGAGCTCAGCCTTTGACAAACAACTCATCAACAGTGTAACCCATAGTTCTTTCATCACTCAGTTCAGTTTTATTCAGTTGTAAGGAAAGCTTCGTGTTGAGGGCCCCGAAGAGCCTTCCACTGGAGGGAGAAGGAACACCGATCCCTCTATTCTGCGTGCACTCTGGTTTCAATAAAGCACCTGCCTGAAACCTTGGACGACACATGTGTCTGATGTTTAATGTTCCTTGTCTATTTTTGTAATGTTATTTTCTTTCAGTTCGTAGTTAGATTATAGTTTGTTTCTGTTTCTGTTAACCCTTTTGCTCTACAACATCCTGTTATGCCTTGCCAAGCCCAACAGGGCATGCCAGCGTTCCTATTTTTTCTCACCCGGTGATGATTCAAACGCGAATAGATTGGCGACTCCGCTGGGGATTTTTTGGTATTGAATCCTCCCTCAATTGGGTTTAATGCGCTTTCCTTTTGTTGTTTTTAACTTGCAGGGAGTCAAACCGGCTTTCGCCGACCTGCTAACCGGCCGAGTCACAGTAGAATCGAGAGAACCGGTGTTTTTTCTCAAACGCGCGGGTATTCCACCCCACAGACGCACGCATGCGCTCTAGTTTTTTGATACAGTCCGCGCGCACGCGCACCTGTCCATACTAACAGCCGCGCATTTGACTAAATTTTTTTTCATTGTAAGGTTTTGATGTGGGGAAAGTCAGTTTCCTTTTCAAATAATGTATGCATGCTCTAAATACTGCACCACTTAGACCCCTCAACTTATAAAGGGGATAGTCGAACAAACATAGGCACTTAGGAGGATAAAAATCATTTTTCCCTTATTTTCTTTCATCCACGTGGATGGCTTGTTTTTATTTATAATCTAAGTTGAAAATCAAATTGTAATCACATATAAACTCACATTCGGGACTAGAAGTTGCAAGTAACAATCTTGAGTATGTTCTTCTCTCGCGCCCTCAGGCGATCTTGAGAATCAGAAAAAGATTGCGAAAATGATCCCATCTCCCTCAAAAATTTTAAAACTTTTAGGAGAGGACAACAGCTCTTTCGAGACCCCTCTTAGTTTCATTTTTTAAACGCATTCTTGTAACAGGCCCATACATGCCCACATGTCAACAAAAGCTAGAATAGTTTTTGAATTTCTGCTTTCTTAGATCAGAAAACTAGGAGAGTTTAAAAGTTTGTAACGGGCCCACACATGCCCACATGTTCAATC
>JZKD02S1571658.1:0-10307 GCA_000966675.3 Picea glauca | reverse complement strand
GTGAGAGAAAGAAGAGGAAGTTACAGTGGGTTTTGTTGTAGGTTGTATCCCTTCATTTGCTGGATAATAATAAAGGAAGGACCTGGCAATTTCTCTGGTGAACGTAGCCCACACTGGGTGAACCATGTAAATCTGTGTCTCTCTTATTGTGTGTCTTCTGTGTTTTGTTTCTGCATTTGTTTCATTTTATTGCTCCGCGGTCCTGTTTTTCTAAAAGAGTTGCCTCTTTATAGGCATTTTTTTATAACACTGGTTCTCCACATTCGATGTGTGAGACTTTTACGGACTTGAATGATCTCGCAAGGGGAGAACCTATGCATAAGATATTCATGGATAAAGTTCTCGATGATACCAACCAAGAAACCTCTTCAAAAGGGGATTCTTGTGCTTTTCCTTTTTTCAGAAATGTTGGTGTCCCTTTGATGGTCACTTTGTACATTCCTCGGTTGAATGTGGTACTACCAGTTTGGTTGGGTACCATTCCAAATGTCCCAAATTCTCTTGAAGCTTCTGATTTAAGCACCTTATTTCATGGGAATCATGTTGATGTTCCTTTGTCAGCAAAGTCTTCTCCTCCTCCTTCTGCCTTCCCTGGTGAAAGTATAGCTACTAGTAACCAAAAGTCTAAACTAAATAGAAAGAGGAAGAATAGGAAGAAGAAATCACCAACCTTTGCGAGTCATGTTGGAGATAGATCATCAACCTCTGAAGTTCATGTTGAAGACCACCACCCAGCCTCTGCAAGTCATGCTAGGGGAAAACAACCAACCTTTGTGAGTCATGTTGGAGATAGGTCGTCAACCTCTACAAGTCATGTTGAATACCAACACCCAACCTCTGCAAGTCATGCTGGTGGAAAAAAACCAATCTCTGTTATTTATGTTGGAGAGTTGTCAACAACCTATGCGAGTAATGCTAGGGGAAATAACCTAGCCCTTATAAGTCATTTTGGGGGAAAAATTCCACCCACTGCTAGTCATACTTCTAATAGGTTTGTAGCCTCTGCGAATCATGTTATCAACCAATCACCAACCTCTGCAGGTCATGTTGGAGATGTGCAACCAAGTACTTCTAGTCATGTTGGGGGCATTGATTCTATTGAGAAACCTAGACAAATAGGATGTAAGCCTAAGTTCCCTTGTAAGTTTTGAAAGGGATATCACCTTACTCATTTATTCCCTTGCCTTCCATAGGTATGAATATTGTGGTCCATGTCTGCAAGATATTTTGATTCTGAGTCTTCTGAGGTTTCCTCACAGCCTATTCAGCCAGCGGTTGAGAAAGTGGTCACACCTATGCAATCTTCGGTTGATCCCACTCTTCTCTTGGAGAGTGTTGAGTCTACCAAAGTGGTCATGATGATGCAATGTTCATCTAATCCCACTCTTCTCTTAGGGAATGATGTGTCTATCGACTATGTTTTTAGCATTTCCAGCTCAGTAATTTCAGAACAAGGAGGCATCTCGCTCAATTAGAGCACCCCCCCCCAAGTCCTAGGATGGTTTCCTTTGATTGGAATGACCTTGTTGAGCCTATCCTTCCTTCTTTTGACCCTTTTCAAATAAGGGTTGAATTTAATTCAAAAAGAATTTACCAATGTATTGCATATGAAGGAACCTCTGCAAGTATTTTATCCTCCTCAGCTTGGAAAGATTTGGGTTCTCCCAGGCTTGTGATTGCTTCACATGAGTTGTTCGATTTTGAAAAATGTCCTAGTGAATATTTGAGGATTCTTCCTCATTTTCCTATCTTGTTAGGTGGGAATATTGTCCTTGTCGATGTTATAGTGGTACAAGACCCGTTAGATTTCAATATGCTTCTTGGGCGTGAATATGTATATGATATGAACGTTGCGGTGTCTACCCTCTTCCAAGTGATGCATTTCCCTAAAAATGGAAGCATTGTCACTATCGAACAGATGGAATATGATAATCACCATCCTAATTCAACATTAGTTTAGACTTACCCTTATATGTTCCTAGTATTCATGTAGACTCTACCCTACCACAGGTAGATTATGTGGCATGTTATCCTCGGTGTTCAATTTCTTCTAAGAAGTAACTTGTTCACTCATGTTTTCCTTCTTCAAACTTGGTCTCAACAATTGATTTGTAGGTTTATCCAATGGGGGTATGGGAGCCCTTGCTTCCCCCTCTTGGTCCAAGTGATCTCAAGTCTCCTTCTGAGTCTGATCTCACTGTTTGTAGATCCTCAAGCCCTCATGCTTGTGATTCTTCACTGATAGTCTCTATCAGTACTGGTGAGAACCTTTATCATCATATGGAATATGGTCATTTTGTTTCTCCCTTTGGAACTATCGACCCTCCTCGTTTGCATGATTTATCGAATTTTGAATTTCCTTCAAATGAGGCTATCCTTGAAGCCATGACTACAATTTCTACACTGTGGGAAGACTTACACCATGGTTTGTGTTTTCTTCCCTTTTGGGATAATTTCCAGGTTGACTACCAAAGAGACTCTTGGTTAGAGACTAGCAGCGGGCTCTACCTGAACCACTACCATGCATGATTCATAAGGTTGTGTGGTACCTTGTACATATTGTATAGTCCAGGTTTTTTTTTTTCAAGTTTTGTATTCAGTAGCACCTCTTAGTTTTCCAAAGTTTCTATCTATATGATATTTATTAAATTTTGGATGAGTGTTATTGGCCTTATATACAGGATCCTGGATACTTTTGTCTTTGACATTTGTTCATTGTATCAATTCATTCTGATAGGTATTGACCTCAAAACTGGCATATAGGTTAGGTTTTTCCCTACTTGCATTTTGCATTATCCGTTTCTTGGTTAATTTGGCCTTAGGATTGAACCCACTAAAATGAGACACTAACATTCCTTGTTGATAAGTGTGTCACACTTTATGTGCTAGAGCCTTCTTTCCATGGGAATCCTAGTTAGAGACTTGTTTTCCATTTGGTTCCCATGCCAAAGTACTTCATAGGCACTAAATTCATGTTTAGTCCTGCCATGATTACATATTGAAGCCTCATTCTTCTTGCTAATCATCATTCTTGGCCTTACCCTTAGGACTCCCTAATGAGCACACTTTGTTGTATTTCAAGTTTTCTTTAAATTATGAAAGAAACATCCAATGAGACTGTATTTATTCTTTTCGATCTCGTCTGGATTACTTGAGAATATTATCCCCCTGGAGTCTTGTTTAATCCTTTTTCAGACTCTCTAAAATTGAAAATATTGTTGAGCGATCTTGTTTCCCTTCACGCTCACCAAAATCAAATTTGAAGGCACATATGTCCAGTGGTAGTTTACCCCTTTTTCGGTCCAGATGGATCATTTTATGAATAAAGGTATGCTCTAGGAACTTCGGTTCGCTAGAAGAGTATTCTCACGCGTAAGTTCAACCCTATTTTGGGCTTGAGGGACTAAATTTTTGAAAAAGGAACATTCTCCTTGGTTTTGGTTTATCAACGTTTTTGGGCCTTGGAGAATACTTAAAAAAAAGGAACCCCCCCGGAGTCCATAGTTAAGCTCTTTTCAGAATCCCTAAAATTGAAAAACATTGTCGAGTGACCTTGTTCCTTCACACTCATTAAATTGGTCCATAAGAACATCTACTTGGCATGACTTTAACCCTTTTCCAGCTAGTAGATTATTGTGAAAAAAGGTATGCCTTGGGAGATTCGTCTCATCGGGAGATTTCACCTCAGTTACCTTTATACCTTTTTGGGATAAGGATAATAAACTCAAAAAAAGGTTGTGAGTCCATAGTTAATCTCTTTTCAGAGTCCTTAAAATTGAAAATATTGACGAGTGATATTGTCTTTGTCACACTCGTTAAAATGGTTTTGAAAATACATCTTTTCAGTGCAAGTTTAACCCTTTTTTGAGCTGATTGGACTAACTATGAAAAAGGTACTCATTGGAGTGTTCTTTAACATTTTTTTAGACTCTCTAAACATGAAAAAACTATTGAGCTTACCTTCTCTAGGCCCATAAAAAATTGCATAGAATGGGTCTTATTGATTCATGCTTAATCGCATTGCGGGTGTCATCTTTGTGTCTTTGGCCTAATGTCGGCTCCATGTTTCTCTCAACTAAACCTTTGAATAATTCCTTATACGCAATCCTTGCAAAATGTTTTGCCTCTACGATCTGACACCTTGACCCATGGAGGAATTTTCCTCGAGTGTCGTTATCTTAGACATGTCTCCTTTCCCTGAGAATCAGAATGCTCCATGCGCCTGGAACCAGTTTTTTTTCTCAAGACACTCGTTCCTCCTTTGTAATGTATCATTCTTTTATTCTTTTTCAAGCTCATTTAAAAATTAAAAAAGACAAAAAAATGAAATATTCCAAAAAGAGGGGATGGGAAATATACATTCTTTTTTTGGCAGCAAAGATAGTCTCCCTTGGACAAAGCACATCCTTTCGTTTGTTCATCAAGAATTGGAATATATTATGACATTAGTAATTTGTTCTTGCTACATAGATTTTTGTCCTCCTCCATTTGGTTACTCTTACAAACATATGGAGAGTTTGTGGTGCCTCTTGCATCACAAACTTATGTCAATGTTACACTACCTGAGTGTGATCATATTTCATACTTTTTTCCAAGGGAATTTTTACCCAACCTGAGTCACCCTTTCTGCATTTTGTCTCTTGAATTTCATGAGTTGGCCATCCCAAGAGTCTAGTCAAGTACAAATTCAAAATCGACGAAGTACTCTACCTCATCATCGAGATCCTCTAGTCTTTTCCCGACGGCTTGTTGAAGACCTTAGAGTAGTGAGTATTACACTCCCATTGTACTCCTACCTAAGTTTTGAAGATATTGAAGTTGTTTCTTGAGCTATCAAGTTTTCATCTCCACCCACAAGTGTCACTAGCTTCTTGAAGATGCCTATTGTACTTGTGTATCTTCGACTGATTTTGAGATGTAAATATGTTGTTTATTTCTTGCAGATACACTTTATATAGTTATATGACATGGATCTGGAGTGTATTTTATTGGCATCCATGATTTAGTTCATCCCGGGTATGGTTATACCTACCTCGAAGAGACAATTGTTGTTTTGCAAATGGCACCTCCTGAGCCCTGGTCCCGGGCTCACTCGATTTCGTGCATTCTCATTGGTGAAGATATTTTAATGTATTTAGGCCATCAATTTCTCTTATAAACTCATACATTAGGGGGAATATGTTATATCCCTGAAATTCCCTACTCATGCATACATCGTATTGGCCTTCCTACTTGCATAATTTTCCAAATCACTGCTGAGGAACTCTATTTAAAAAAACATCTTTTGGAACATGTACGTGCTCTTCTGCACTACTTCCCATGTACATACATTTTCTTCATTCTAGGCAACCTACTTACATATGCTTGCTGCACACTAAACAACCCGCGTATACCTCTAAAAGTTGTAAAAATTAAAAATTTGCAAGGAATTTGGTGGAATTAACGAGATATTGGAGGTTTCCCAACCAATTCACTTGCTATAGCCTATCCCCCAACCAAATAACTATCATTTTTTCATATAAAATAAGGTCTTGGGTTATCATTCCAAAATCAAGAATTAAAATAGTGAAACTCTGCCCAAATTTCCTTTCCTTCCTTGCCCAAGTATTTGCAACCTTTTGTGAGTTATTGCCTCAACATTCCCTCTCTAGCCCCTTTTCTCCCATACAATCCATTCCCTTCCCTTGAGGTAATCAATATATTGTGAGAGAAGGAATTTTGAAGGTTCACTTGGAGCATTATTAAGAGGATCCCAGACCAAGTTCGCAGAGTGTCGGCCTACAAAGGTTGTAAGATTCAATATTTGAGTATTGAATAAAAGTATCTCTTTTCCCTATCCCAAATGATGGTTTTTATGCCTTTTCTATGATTTGTACATAACAATTTATATATAACCCTAATTGATGAAAAGAAATAAAATGTTTGTATCCTTGTTTTTCTAGTTGTGGATGCAGGTCATCTTTGGGAGGAGACTTGCAACCTCAGGAGCTACAAATCTTGAGGAGGTCAACAACAAACATTGGATAAAAGGTACAGTTTCTGACTTACTCTTTCATTGCTTTATGTTCATCTATTTTGGAATGTTTGGGGTAGTGTAGAAATTAGATTGACTTTTAGGAAATCATTGCTTTGTCTATACTTAGAACCCTGGTATAGTTATAACAGGATTTTCCTACTAGCTGTAAACTCTCCTCCATTATCAGATCTCAAACATTTAATTTTTGAATCCATTTAATTTTCAACCATTTCCTTGTATACCTTGAAGTTTTCAAATGCTTCTAAATTATTCTTGAGAAAAACAACTACAATCATTCTTTCATAATCATCAACCAATAACATAAAGTATTTCTCACCTTTTAAACCCTTTGTTTTAGTTGTTCCAACTAGATTAGTATGCACAATTTCCAGTGGTCTTGTCATTGATTATTCCTTTGATTTGAACCTGGTCTTTGTTTTCTTTCCATGTTGACAATGATTTCATAATGTGTTGGTTGGCTTCGTGATCTTAGAAATTTCTCTGAATTCTTCCTTTTTGTTTACTTTGATGAGGTTATTGAAGTTTATTTGAACCATTCTTATGTTTCATAGCCAAACTTCATATTCCTTTCATAGACAACACTTTTCATTTCTAATTTCACTTAACACATAGATGTTGTTTGAAGTTGTTGCAGTTGTTGCAATCAATTTGCATGATCCTCTTTTATTATCTTTCACTTATATGAATCGAATGTAAGTTTGTGATCTTGATCACACATTTGACTTACACATAGAATATTATGTTTAATGTCTTCCACTAGTAGAACATTTTCTTCCTTGGTATTCTTGTTTCCAATTCTGACTGTGCTCTTTCCAATGATTCTAGCTGAGTTATCATTTCCAAAGGAGAATGACCCATATCTTTCCTTTTTCAATGCAAGAAACATTTTTCATCACCTGTCATGTTCTTTGATCAACCACTGTCAGCATACCAACCATGTTTCTTATGTTTAGCTTGTAGAGATAGTGTGCATTCTTCATTGTTAAATTGATTCTTCTTTCTTATATAGATTCTTTGTTAAGGTTATTGTCTATGACTATTGTCATTTTTTTGTGATTCTCTAGGTGGTACTATCATTCTACAATATTTGGCCATATGTCCAACGTTGTTTCACTTGTAGAATTCCACTTCAATGCTTAATGATTCAAACCTATTGTAGCTTCTTCTGTATGATTCACTAGACCTTTTTGGATAACCATTTTGGGAATGACTTTCAAAATTGTTTTTGTTCCTGCTATTAGCTATGAAATTCACATATTTATTTCAAAAAATATTACATGCATAACATAAACTAAAAAATATTGTTTGATACATGGGAGTTCAGGATCTTCTAAAAGGAGTTACTCTTTTGAATCCTTCTTCATCCTAGGGTGTTCTTTTTTCTGACTATCACTAATTTTGAAATATGACTCTTCTAGGTGGAGGAGTGTCCCTATCATCTTCCTTGTAAAACTTCTTGTCTCCTCTAACTATAGCTGCATAACTTCTTGGTTGTGTTTCTTTATATCTGGTTTTGGAGATTGATCCTCTTTCTATCTGATTGTATCCTAGACTGAACTTGTCATGATGCGGCCTTTGACTGTTGATAATATTATGCAAAACCATTGATTTGTTCTGCATGTTCTTCTATTGAAGGTATTTTCTCAATGTAACAACCTCTACATCCAAATTTCCAATTATTCTGTTTTTTTCTTCCAACTGTTCTTTAAGTGCTTATTTGATTCTTTTGTATTCTTCTATTTGAACCTTTAATTCAATGTTCATCCTCTCTAGTTCTTCAGAGTTTGAATTCAGAGTGTCTTCTTTCTTGTCTAGTTCTTCCTATAGTTTCTTGTTTTTCTTGTTTTCTCTTTTTATAACTTCTATAGAACTGAACAGTTCTTCTTTGTAGTCAACTTCTGCTTCTTCATACTCCTATTCGATGTATTCTATTTCCATGAATAGAACTCTTTCCGTTTCACTTTCACTGAATTCATCTTTTTCTGATGAGGATAAATCTTCTTTGGTGAAAAACCTTTTCTTCAAGACTTTATTTTTGGTTCTTTTTCCTTTATATGTTTGTTTTTTGTCTGAATCATCCTCTTCATTTATTTTCTTTTTCTAGTGATGATTTTTTTTTAGCAAAATGACCAATACCATCACCGTTAAAAGAAAACAATGGAATCTTACCTTTATATCTATCATTGGTTCCCTTTTTCAATCTTCTGACAAAGTTGGCCACTTATTCATTGTCTTCTGACATGTCACTTCTGCCACTATATTCTTTTTCCTTTTTCTTTCCATTTTTCTTTGACCTTTTGGATTCTTTGAATGCATCTTATTTTATACCTAGATTTTGTTGTTCAGTTCTCATTTCATAGGCTGTGAATATTCCATGTAGTTCATCCATTCTTATTGATTATAAATATTCTCTTTCTTCTAGTGCTGAGATCTTAGGATCAAATCTCATTGGAAGATATCTTAGTACCTTTTGAACAATTATAGTTTCATCAACTTCTTCTCCCAATCTTATGATTGAATTCATTGTTTCATCAACTCGTAAGAAGTAAGATGCAATATTCTCATCTTCCTTCATCCTTATCTATTCGAATTGACCTATATAAGTTTGAATCTTTACTGCTTTGAATTTTGAATATCCTTCATAAATATTCTGAATTTTATCCCAAATATCTTTAGCGGAGCTACAATGTATAACTTTGGTATATATTGAATCACAAAGACTGGCCAAAAGTGCATTTGTGGCTTTTGAATTATTTAGACTGAGTTTATTTCCATTGTCATTTGTTGGCATAACTACGGGTTCTTTGTATCCATCTACAACTAATGTCCAAACCTCAAATCCATGTGCCTATACATATTTTTTCATCCTTCTGCTCCAAAATGCATAGTTTTTTCCATCAAACTTTGGTATTCCATTTTTATAAATATTGTTTCTCTCCATGATCTACCTTTCAATGGTTAAACTGATTTTTGAAGGAACCTTCTCTGATACCAATTGTTGGATTACTGAGAAGGGGGGTGAATCAGTAATAGATATTTTAATTCTTTTAACTAGAGTATGAAAGTGTTATTTATCTTTATGATCAATATAGAATTATCATCTAGTAAATGAAAATTAAATAAAACATGAACAATGAACAATCATACACATATTGTTTGATCACTAAACGGGGGGTGAATCAGTAATATATATTTTTAATCCTTTTAACCACAATATACAAGTATTATTTATCTTTATGATCAATATAGAATTATCATCCAATAAGTGCAGAGTAAATAAACCATGAACAAATGAACAATCATACACATATACAGTACACCCGTATTTTTTACGTGGAATCCCAATGTAGGAGAAAACCACAGAATTTTTTTTCTTATCTATATTTAAGAATCACATTCATTAGAAGCACCAACTTCCTTTGTTTTCCAGCTACAACTGGAAGGAGGATCCAACCCCCTATTTTCATGTTACAATCTGAGGGAAGATCCTACTCCCCAATTCTCTTGATACAACCAGAAGGAGGCTACAACCCCTTATGTTATGCTGGATTACTGAGAGGGGGGGTGAATCAGTAATAGAGTAATTATAATCCAAGTGTTATATCAATGTAGAATTATTATCCAATAACGAGAAATAAGAAATGAACAATCACACACATACATAGTACACCCGTGTTTTACGTGGAAACCCAAATCGGGATAAAACCATAAAATGCTTTATCTTATATGTCTTGAAGAATTACATTCATTGGAA
Organism: Picea glauca; assembly: GCA_000966675.3. Lineage (NCBI taxonomy): Eukaryota > Viridiplantae > Streptophyta > Pinopsida > Pinales > Pinaceae > Picea > Picea glauca. The sequence continues at coordinate 516 of JZKD02S1571658.1, read as the reverse complement.
GCACCAACTTCCTTTGTTTTCTAGCTGCAACTGGAAGGAGGCTCGAACCCCCTAGTTTCTCAGGCTACAACCTGAGGGAAGCTCCAACTCCACAATTATCTGGCTACAACCAAAAGGAGGCTACAACCCCCTATGTTCTTCTGCTACAATTGGAAGGTGGATACAACCACCTTTCCTTGCCCCGTCCATGCCCTAAAGTAGAAGTAGAATGATCAAAGAACTATCACACTATCACTGTGAGATATATTGTTGTAAACCTATACCAATCAACCTATACCAAACAAAATGTAGCAATAACCCGAACCATGCATAAACCATGAATCAACCTGTACCTCAACCTGTAATCAACCTGTACCATAAACAAGTGCATCAATTATGCACCAACCTGTACCAAACAATCTGTAATCAACCTGTACCATAAACAAGTGAAACCAACCATGTACCAAGTATGTACCAATCATGTGTCAATTAATCATCAACTATGACTCATCAATATGTACCAACATCATCAACTAT